>PVIC010017981.1:0-19807 GCA_004025085.1 Thryonomys swinderianus
CCTTCACCTGACTCCTCTGTCCAAGGCTGGCCACGTGGAGGCACCAAAGGCTCCTCAGTCCTCAAGGCCACTTGAATTTGAACTCCTCTTTATGGCTTCTCTCTCATGGGCTTATGACTCCAGCCTTCCCTGGCTTTCTCCAAGCTCTTTACCTGCTCACACTTAGGCTCTTATTTGACCTAACCCTGCACTGTTAGCATTATCACAGGTTCATTTGGGAAAAGAAGTGACTTTTTTTGAGATGGTCTTGCTTTGTAGTTCAGGCTGGCCCTGAGCTCACTATGTAGCCCAGGCAAGCCTCGAACTCAGCAATCCTCCTGTCTCTGCCTCCCGAGTGCTGGGATGATGGGTGTGAGCTGCCATGCCCAGCAGGAAGTGACTTTTCATTGGTACTTTGGGTTACAGGGTTGGGGGACCCAGGCTGACCTGAGGATGCTTTATCAGCATCACTTCTGACTTCCTGCTGGAGGGATACAGGAAAGGTGCGGTTCACTGGGGCCCAGGCAGGGCCTTACTTACGACACTGGGCATCTTGGGTGCAGCCAGGTTGGCATAGCAGGCCAAGCTTGTGCTCTAGGGCCACTGGGCCAGCTGCTCATTGCTCTAAGTCAAGTCCCTTTGGTGGAGTGCTCCAGGCGCTGGGTCCTGAGCCCGGGACTCTGCCCGGCATCGTCCTCCCTGGCTCTGGGCCTTCCTCGCTGTGCTGTGGTCTGGAGCCTCCTTCGGTCCTTGCCTCTCACCCAGCCTGGGTCATGGAGCCCCTCGTGGCCCTCAGAGGCCCCCAAGGGCTGTTCTGCTGCGCCACCGATGGCGACACGTTGTAATGATCCTGTCATGCAGCGGATGCCCTCCTTAAAACGGGGACATTATCCTATTCTGTGATTTTTTTTTTTCGTGTTAACAGGGATTGAACTTGGGTCCTTGTGCGTCCAAGGTTGTCGCGGTACCACTTGAGGTAAATCCCCTGCCCTAATTTTCCTACTCTGAATCTTACTTAACACAGCAATCTATCCACAATCCCTAAATCCCAGGGATTCGGGACCCACTGTGGGTAGACAGGCGGGTTTCATATCCACACTCTCAGAGGTGGGTGGACCTTCCGGCAGGTTGAGATGAGCATTAAGTGTTTGCTCTGTGCCATGTTTTCGGGGCCAGCTTCTTCGCCTCGTCTCTGTACTGGCTGTGCTGGCCTCTCTGCCTCATAATCCTTACGTCCTCGATGCCCTTCGCAGAAGCTGCTGGCTGCCTCTTCTTTGTGACTTTGTCCTTAACCTCCTCCCTGCTCCTTTAGTATGCAGTGGCTACTGTTCATGGCTGTGAAAATGTGAGGATCCAGGATCTACTAAAACCTTGTCTTAGAGAGCTCAATAGAGGGGAAGAGTTTTTCTAGCCAAAGAAAAGCCCCTTTTTCAGACCCAGGAGCTGTGCAAGAGAGAAATTCAGCCTTGCCAGTTTGTCGATGAACAGCTCAGTAACTAACACCTGTATGCGTGGCTCTTACTTTCTGGGAATTTGGGACGACCAAAGATGCTTTCAGGAAAAACAGAGCATTTGCTGTTCAGCGAATAGAGAGATGGCTCCCTCAGTGATGAGGTGCGTTCAAGAGCACTGGGTGGGCCCGTGGCTGCAGCGGCGCGGAGGAGCAGAACGGGTCCTGTGTCCAGCACCTTTCAGGGTAAAGTGGGTCGCTCAGGGCCATGCAGTGGCTGACTGGCGAGGGCGAGGGGAGCAGGCACCCGGCGTCCATGCTGACAAGTAGCTCCCTCCGTGCAGCCCTCTCAAGGAAGCTGCCAACCTGCATTGGGGACTGAGGGCCTTGGACACGCAGGGTTCCTTTCCCAAGTCCTGGAGGCTGAGACTTGGCTCCAGGGTGCCCTGTGCTGCTGGCGAGTTTGCCTGTGTGCACACGTGGACATAGCACTTGGCACACGTGTGCCCGAGGTCCCCGGCAGCAGATCCTGCAGCCCCCCAGGGCAGCACTCTGATGTACCTGAAGAACCAGAACTTGGTGGAGCTTGGGGTCTCGGGGTGTGGAAGACCTTCCTGACCGCAGGGTTCGGCTCTCTGGTGTAGACCTGACTCCAGTGGACCCAGGTCCTTGACTCAGGCCGGATGCCTTGAACACACCTTTGCCTTGTGGGTTTCATTGTCCTGTCCATAAAACGGGGAAAGGACAGCTTCAGTCCCCCAGGGAGGCAGTGGACAGATGCTCAGCACTGCAGTCGCGCTGTCTATGCATTCCCACTTGGCACGTGCAGGATGGCTCTGTTCATTTCTGTAAGGCTCAGTCCTCCTAAGACGGAGTCTCTGGGGTGTAATTCTCCTGCTCACTCAGGGGCACTGAGCCTCAGGATCGACTGACCCTGGGAGAGCAGCACGGTCCGGGACGGGGGAGGACTGAGCCTGTGCTCGGCTGGGCCAGTTTTCAGGAACGGAAGGGATGAGGCAGACAGTGACCCTGCTGGGTGCTTGGTAAGTGGGCACTACGGGCGTCATCCCTCCCCTGGGCTTTGGGAAGCTAGCGTCTCAGTCAGAGGCTGGGCTGCGGGACAGAAGGGGGTGATCATACTGTACCCAACCAAGGGAAGATACCGGTCCTCTCCCTCAGTACTTCTCCTCCCAAGTACCCATGTGTGTGTGTGTGTGTGTGTGTGTGTGTGTCTGTTTTCAAAACATCAGCTCTTCATTTGTGTTTCTGCAGTAGGCTGATTTTATTTTCTTTCTCTGTCTACCCTGGAAAGGGACGGCTGGATCACACAGCAGTTGTGTTTTAATGTTTTGGAGGGGACCGTGCTGGTTTTCTCCGAACCACTTCCTGCCAGCTGCGTGTAAGGACTGTTTCCTTACATCCTCGCCACCGTCTTTTATCTTTTGTCAACAGCCATGCTAAGACACGTGAAGTGACTTGTCCTTGTGGTTTAATATGCATTTCCCTGATGATCACATTTTCTTATAACTGGCCATTTTTAGGTTTTTGTTTAATTGTGTCTGTTTAGGTAATTTGTCCATTTTAAAACTGATTTACTAGTTTTCTTACTGTGGAGTTGTAGGAGTTCCCTATATAGTTCTGACCATAACTCTTTATCATATGTTTAGTTTGCAATTATTTCTTCCATTATGCAGATTGTGTTTGATTAGCAGTGTTTTAGTTTGCTATAATCTTGTTTGACTATTTTTGCTTTTCTTGGTAGTGGTTGAGGGTCATATCTAGAGGGTCATTACCCAGAAAAATGTTGTGGAACTTCCTCCTATGTTTCAGTGTAACTGTTTCACATTTTTAGATCTTGTAGTTAAGTGTCCGATGGATGGTGAATTGACTTTTGTATATGAGCAGGACAAGGGTCTATTTTCATTCTTCTGCATGGTTCTGCATTTGGAATGTGTGAAATTCCTCAGGCGGTCTGCGCACCCTCGGGGTCCTTGCTGCATGGCCACTGACTGAGGACTGAGCCTTCTGCCTTCGTGATGTTGGATCAATTATATCAACAAATTGACTGAGAGATTCAACATAATATAGCACAGATATTACACAGTTAATTTTTATAGGACTTTCTGTGACACTGTGTTAACTAGTAGGGCTATATTAATCTCAAATTTTTGACTATGAAATTGTGAGGATCGAAATGTTCCATAATCTATTCTGTTATAGGCAACTCTATGTACCTACTGAGCATGTGAAATCTGGCTAATGTGATTGAGGAACTGACTTTTAATTGTATTACATCTTGATTAATTGCAATTTAAAATTAATTAGCTACATGTGCCCACAGACACTGTGTTGGGTAGTACTTAAAATCTCTCTGTGTTCCTTACTCAGATTTATCAAGGGCTTTCAGTGTATTTCAACTTTCCAACAAGAAACAAAGTATTGTAGATGCAGTTACTTTTCCTGCACATACTGTACCCCACCCCCACCCTGGTCTTGTTTATGTCCCTTCCACAGCAGGAATAACCACTCTTTTTAGCATAGTTTTAATATTTCTGTGCACATTTTATACTTCTAATTTGTATTCATGTGTCCATAAGTAAGATGTTGATGTATTTTGTGTGGTTTTGTTTGAGCCAAGTCCACGTACCTGTCTCTAGCTTGCTTTCTCCCGTGTGCTGCACAGACTCATCCATACTAATGCAGGTGGTACTAGCTCATTGCTTTTGACTTTGGTGCTTTATTCCAATAAGTGAGTATATTGAGATTGATTTACCTGTTTTCCTGCCTAAGAACTTTGGGTAAGATTATGATTTTTCATATATGTGAGGATGTTGCAGCTGACACCCTGTCCAGGTCCCCAGATGGGTGAGAGATCTCCTAGAAGTGGAGTCTCTGGGTCACAGGGTTTGAGCTTCAGCCTTACCAGACACCGCAAGTTGATCTGTGGAAAGACAGTCCTAGTATGCTTTCCCCTCACCACGGTGCCAACCAGGCCTCACACACAGGCCCTGGTGTGTGCACCAGCACTGCCCTGGCTGTCTCTGGGCAGCAAACTGTGCCCAGCTCACCGCTCTGTAGAGCACATGGTGAACTGCTGCTGACATAAATAAGATCAGGGTGATGTGGGTACGGTGTGCAGGGCCTGCGTTTCTTCCTGAGATCTAGCAGTGCCTCCTCCCTCACCGGCAGGGGCCCCTCCTGCCTTCCACCCTCTCATTCTGTGACTTGCTCTGTCCTCCTGTTCCCTAAAGCAGTGAACACTGATGGCTCTTCTGAGATGTGCGTGGGGTGGAGCTGAAAGCAGAGCCGAGTTCTGCAGAGCGTGCAAGCTGGTGGCTCCCGGGTCAGCACAACTGCTGAGACTCGGGAGAAGGCAGTGCAGAGTCTGCGGATGCTGGATGATCTAGAAGAGCTTCCTCCTCCCTTCCCTCTGGGCTGAGAGAGAAATCCTGTCTGGGCACAGATGCAGGCAGGGGTGATTCTTGTGCTTCCACAGTAGGACAGGAAGTAGGTGCCATCTAAGAGTGCCATGTAGCAGTGGGAGAAGAGGTAGGTCCTGCAGAGAGGGTCAGATGGCAAAGACCCTTGTGTGTCAGGCTCACGGGCTTGTATTTCATCTTGAGTGCAATGGTGTGCCCCAACCAGTTGGCACCTGTTGTTGCCAAGTTCACTTCCTTGCTCTTCGGATGTCTGCTCTCCACAGTCTTCCTGTGAAGAAGCTGCCTCTTCTAATTCCACGGGTCTAGGAAGCCAGCCAATCACAGTCTTCTTAGAGCTAGCCAATCACAGTCTTCTTAGAGCTAGCCAATCACAGTCTCTCTTCCTCCACCCACAAGGGCCAGGCTTGTCCAACCCTAGTTCTCCAACCTCTTGGTCCAAGGGCTGAGTATGTGATTTAAGCTAACTAATTGGAATTCTTCTCCGAGGCTTCAAATGAAGACTAGCAGATAGGAGATGAAGATCTTTGGATTTGTTCCAGGATGTTCAGTTGGAGATGTCAAGTGGGGTATTGAGTACAACACCAGAGCTTGGAGAAAGGCTCTGTCCTGGAGAGAAGGACAGACTGTTTACTGCATCACTCTGTCTCTGTCATCCCCTACGTTAGTCCAAGAGTAGTTCCTTGAAGCTCCGTATCTAGAATTCACTCTGGATCCATTTACCTCTCTTCTTTTGTGTGACTGTAACTCAGAGCACACATTGCCTTCTCCTGCTTGGACCATTGCAGTAGCCACCCATAGGATCCACAGCACACCTCTCTGCTCCAGCTCTGGGTGCTCCAACCTCCTACTCTGAGTGCTCCACACCTCCAGCTCTGAGTGCTCCACACCTCCTACTCTGAGTGCTCCACACCTCCTGTTCTGAGTGCTCCACACCTCCAGCTCCACACCTCCTGCTTTGGGTGCTCCACACTTCCAGCTCTGAGTGTTCCACACCTCCTACTCTGAGTGCTCCACATCTCCTGTTCTGAGTGCTCCACACCTCCAGCTCCACACCTCCTGCTTTGGGTGCTCCACACTTCCAGCTCTGAGTGTTCCACACCTCTTGCTCTGAGTGCTCCCCACCTCCAGCTCTGAATGCTCCACACCTCCTACTCTGGGTGCTCTTTCCCAATGTCCTGTGTCTTCCCACTGTGGGGCCCTTGTCCTTCCCCAGCGACCTCACTGCTAACATGGCTGTGGCTCTGGCCCTCGGCCTGCTGTGCTGTGTGCGGTCAGCTCTCACCTGGCCCTGCACATCTCACCCACTGCCACCACAGTGGACTCTTGAGACAAATCTACGGACTCAGAAACACTTTGGAAAAGCAGATCTCAGACTGGAAACTAACTGCTGTGCTGAGCACCTGCCTGGCTGGAGTCCCTCCTCCTGCACTGGCGCAAGCTGGAATGTCACTCTGCACCTGTGAGCCATAAACCTGCCCTGGCTGGGTGTCAATGCGACGCCTGCTGGCTGCCCAGCGCAGCATGGGCCAGTGCGGGGCATAGTCTGCTGCCCTTGGCAGAAGGTTGCAGGAGTGTGCTTATCTCTCATCTCCTCCTTTCAGAGAGCAGGCAGAGGCACCTGCAACCCCAAACTGCTGTCTGAGACACAGCATTAAGGGAGCATCACTCACAGCCCACGGCTAGCTGGCAGCCTTGCACCCAACGACTCCCCTTTGGCAGTGTGTGGAGGGCAGTCGGCGAGGAAGGGGCTGAGCCCCGGTCCTCCCGCCAGCAGGGGGCGCTGCTGACCCTGTGGAGATCTGAAGAGCCAGGCTCTGGGGCTGCAGCGCCAACCGGAGCTGGCCGCAGGAGGTCAGAGCGGCTTCTGCCAGTGCTGCCATCCTCCGTGCCACCCGCCTGCCAGGCCTCCGGAGGACACGGGCGCTGGCTGCACCGTGCAGAGCGTGGGACGGGGGCTACTCCATAGTCACTGTCACTCACCTGTGCAAACCTGAAGGCAGAGGCCGTGGTCCAGGCACTGCCTTAACCTCCCCAAGGTCAGTCCAGGGCTGGCAGCAGCCGCTCCAAGACCAGAACTGAGTGTTCTGCTTCGGAGTGGGCGTCTTCGCGTGGTATCCAGACCCGCGTTACTCACTCTGTGCCGGGCTTCCGCAGTCACCGTGTGCCCCTGCTCTCTGCCCCGTGGCCTGCCTGGTGGTTATGAGCTGATCCAATAAATTACTCTGCTGGGTTTAATGGACACCTCACTGTTCTGTGGAGCCCAGGCAGCAGGTTTGCGTTTTAGCAAGAGCTTTTAATTCAGCCCCATCACCCCTCTAAATTGCTAGATGCGGGAGGTCAGCTGCGTGCTAGTGCCGCGCTGCGGGCTGCTGGGGCGCGAAACAGCCTCTCTGCAGAGGAGCTCCAGGCTCCGGGCGGGCAGGGGAGTGAGACAAAGACAAGATCAAACTTGAATACACAGAAAAGTGGGGCCAACCACGAAGCAAAGCACACTTGATAAGCACAAGGTGCAAGCATTTGGCATAAGCTAAATGAATGAGGAAAGAGATTGGAAGGAAAGCAAGGGCTTCGGCTCCTGGCTTAGGAGAGAAGGAAACCAGTACCCACATTCACAGCCCGGGGCAGGAGAGATGTAGCCTGGGGAGTGCATCCAACGTGCCCCCTCCAGAGCGCAGCTGCAGCCTCTGGGCCTCTCCTGCCCTCGCTCTGACGCTCGGCCCTCTCTTCTCTGGCTCAGCATGGCACTGGCTTCTCATGCCAGCCCGCTGTGAGGACGACTCTCAGGCAAAGGGACAGTGGTGGCACACAGAGCTGAAACCTGAGGGACACGTCTGTCCCTGTTCAGAAGTGCTGGCTCCTCAGCACAGGGCAGACTGCATTGATCGGGGCCTGTGCAGGAGAGCAGTGGACCCTGAGCTGTGGCCAAGACCCTACGAGTGTGCAGGGCTGGGAGGGAGGGGCACATGGGACACGGGCAGTACGGGGCTGCAGGCGAGGCCCGGCCCAGCCCTGCTCCTTCTTACTCCAGGAAGCCGAAGGAGGCCCAGCGGCGCTGGTGGGAGGGAGCGCGCTCACAGAGAGCATCTCAAGGTCAGCACTGCCCGTGCATGGAGATGGTGCTGCATGTGGTTGAGGGCCAGAGCCCACCCAGGGCTGGAGCCCAAGGGGACACAGCAGCCGGGAGGCTGGGCTCCCGCAGGGTCACTAATACGGTGCCCTGGAGTGCAACGACGCTGGTGCAGAGCTGGGGCGCAGAGGCCGACTCTGGGCTGTGAGAAGGCAGAGCCTGAGGGTTTCCTGAGAGGAAGGGAAAAGGCGAGTGAGGACTGGAAGGCTCGGGCGCTGTCTGCACAGTGGGGAAGGGTGCGTGTGGCAGGGGTTGAGGCAGGAGGTTGGGGTTTCAGGGGAGCCTGGTCTGGAGATGGATGAGGGCTCGTGTTTATGGGGAGACCCTCCTGCTCACCCTCGGCCATGTTCTGGTGACTCAGCGCACGTCCTGCTCACTCTGCTTGGTCAGTGGCCAGGTCTACAGTGGGGGTACGTGGTGAGGACACGGCCCAGCAGCCATAGCCGCCCACGTCTAGGACATCGACTGGATGAGGTCACGCAGCAACCAGACCGCAGCCAGCTGCTTCTCTGGACGCACCTGCTTGCTGAGGGCAGAGCAACCGGGCGTTAAATGATGCAGAAATGTGCTCAACCTTGGGGCTAGGATGTGAGCCCTGATGAGGTGCATCACGCAGGATGGCGAACTCTGTGTGAGAAGATCCCTGCCCATACTCGAGGGCAGCGACAGCTAAGACCTCTGCATGTATTTCTGGAACATCCTCGAAGTAGCTCTCTTCTGGAGAATCTGCCCGCATGCTGGGCTCTGACCCGAACAGTGATGTCTACGTGAGTCGCCCCCACGTGTAGGCGCCATTTTTCTTGCATGTCGGGCTCAACTGACTGCTCAGTCCTCCCGTGAGCACGTCTTGCAGGAGCTCAAGTTCAGCATTTCTAAAGATGTGGCTGGCCATTCTTGCCACGTGCCCCTGAGCAGCGCAGCCAGACACCGGCCTCCCAAACTGGAAGCCAGGATGGCTCCTCCCTGTGCTGCCGCAGCCAGTCCCCTGGTCGTGTGGTTTCTGTGCTGCGCACCTCCCATACGTCCTCTCCTCCAGCCCTCCTGCCACATGACAGATCAAGGCCCATCCGGAAGCCTGTGGCGTCCTTCACATGACTGCTGTCTCGGGATGGGATCCTCAGTCCGTGGTCTCCTGCACAGCCGGGTGAGCCCAGGAGACGTGGATCTGATCAGCACGACCCGCAGAAAACACGAGGCCGCTGTCCTCAGCTCTACACTTGATCTTAGCCAAAAGGCCGAGAAGCGATTGTCCTGAGCTCTAGATGAAGCCCGAGCTCTGGGAAACCAATGTTCTCCCAGCTGCTCCACATCTGCTGTGTTTGGGTAACTCCTTCATAGTCTCTATTCCCAGCTAGATGGGGTCTTCAGGAAGCACTCTCCGCACGCTGCTCCCAAGTCCGGTTAAACCTCAAAGTGTCCCTATCTTCTGTCAGTGTCAGTCCCATTGCCGTAGACGGTTTTCATGTGCTGCCTCCTGTCCACCCGTCTGCTCAGCGGGAAACACAGACAAGGCAGAGCCTGTGTCTGGGCTCTGCTGTTTCCACCTGCAGGACACGGGCAGCGCCTGGGGCAGGGAAGGCTCAGCACGGACAGAAGGCTGGGGCGTGGCTCACGGCAGAGCACTCAGGGCTGATCCCAGCATGGCAAAGATGAGTGAGTGGACAGACAGACGGGTGGACAGATGGGTGGGTACTGCATGGCAATGAAGCCATGTTTTAAAGAAGAGTTTGCAGGAGGATGAATATGGGGAAAAGATTCAGGCTAAACCTATAGAACACGGGTCCCTGCTGATCAGAATGAACTCCAACTTTTTAAGAATAATTCAACCAAAACCACAAATATTCCCAAACAACAGCCTGGATGGATGATGGATGAAACTTGTTCCCTGAGAAATGGGGGAAAATAAATGTATTCAGAAATGACGCCAGAAGGGCTCAGTGCTCCTGGGGAGTTTTCAGAGCATGCTGGGAGGAGGGGCATCACAGGTGTGATGTTAGAGCGGGCATCCTGCTTGGATCTCTGCGCCCACAGCCCCCACACCTGCAGCGACTGCACTGAACATGGTGATTTTTAATGGCATGTGGTTCAGAGCTTTCGTTAGATTTCCAGAAGGGTTTCTGACCCAGAAAAGGGTTAGACCAGGCTTTAAAGATGGCCATCAAAGGCGAGCAGTGCCCTCTCTGTAGCCTTGCTTGGCATGGGGCCTTTGAAGCTGAAAGGCCATTCGTAGAGGCTCCCGTGTCCGGGCAGGGCCGGTGTGTGCTCCCCAATGAGCAGTTATTTTTGACTTCTCTGAAGCCCCTGAGAATGGGCCTGGCAGGTGCAGGGCAAAGTGGGCTGATCTGAAGTGTAAGCCATGTGGATGGAGAGGCAGGCGCCACGGGGCAGTGACCGTGGCCTGCTCCCTGGTGGGGATCCTCGGGAGCCCTGGAGCCAGGGAGATGCGGGATGTGGCGTTTGCCAAAGAGCAGGGCTGTTGAACTCTGAGGTCATTTGCAACTGATGCAGACAGTTTTAGGAATGATTACCCAGGAGGCCTGTGCCTCAGCCACAGTCTAGAGCAGACACAAAAGGTGGCAGGTGCTGGAGAGGGGATTACACTGAGCCAGGGAACTGGTGGCTGGGGTAGGAGCCCCTGCCATTCTGCTACTGTGTGTTTGTTCAGGGACCTGCAGATCTGATCGTGGTTCTTAAGAAGATCATTTCTGCACAATTTTAAGGTAAACCAGAGTGGCACGGTGCGACTGCTGTCTCAGGAAACCTTGAGGTAACCACCCTAGACAGGCCAGGTCAGCCGGGGCAAACCAGAGCGCTGCCGACCTTGACTGCGAGCTGCTGCTTGGGCCGGCTTCCCGTGAAGGTGCCTGGTCATCTGTGCACAGGCAAGCACACTCCCACGTGCACACACGCCTGCACTCCCTGTGCTCACTTCCCTGCAGGACAATAAGCCTTTCCTTTTGCAGAGACGTGTTTCCCAGCTGACCGAGCTTGGAGCTTTAAGAGAGGATGCTGGGCCAGGAGAGGCGGGAGAGGGCGGCTGCGGCCCAGCAGGGCTGCCTGTGTCTCCCTCCTGCAGAGGGACACTGGCCGTCCTCCTCCCAGACTCCATCTGGCTGAGGCTGAGGCAGGGCAGCTGTCTCTCCAGGCAGCTCCTCTCAGCACCGCAGGGCCTGCTCGGCCCCTCACTCCAGGGCTTTTTCCTCCTGCCCCCTTCCCGTAGAGGTTGGCTGAGACTTCACTTTCTGCGACTGGTCCTGGGCTGCCCCCGCAGGGCACTGTCTATGGGCTGTGTGCACAGGTGGGTGGGTCTGAGCCGGCTGCAGGCAAAGGTGGAGGGAATGTGGGTTTGGGTCCCTTCTGAGGCAGTGGGAGGGGCTTGGTCTGAATGAATCCTAGATGTGTGTGTAACTATTTAGGAGCTGTTAGGGGCTGGGGCCCCTTGCACCCAGGGGCAGTTGGGAAAGAGGACCCACTTAGATCTGTTCACAGAAGGCCAGGGGGACAGAGGGGATGTCTGGGGACACCTGGAGAGCTGCACCATGGGCAAGCAGAGGCCCCATGGGCCGACAGCCGGGGCTGCGAGGCTGTGCTGTGCCAGGGAGGTGGTGTGAGCCACCCCCAGTGGCGAGGCCGGGCCCGAGCTCCAGGCATGCGCTCAGGAAAGGGCGGTGGAGCTTTAAGGGGTCCGTGGACAGAGCGGGGAGCATCCCAGACACAAGAGCTGGAGTGTGTGAGGTTTGCAGATGCTGAGGAGCCCGGAGGGCAGGGGAAGAGCTGAGCAGGGGCAGAGTGCCCTGAGCTCCCGGTGGCGTCAGCCCACCCTGCAGCCTGGGACTAGGTCGGTCTTCCCAGGGCTGATGCCCAGAGGACCTGGGCAGTGGGCGAGGCTGGGAAAGAGGAGAGGAGTCCAAGGAGGGAGGACTGGAGGTGGCACCGACAGCCGGCGTCTGTCTTAGCAAGCCGACAGGCTGGAAGGGCAGCCCCGCGGCCCCGGCTCCTGAGACAGTACTTGTAGCGGGGTTTTATTTCTCAGGTAAAGACCAGCTGCTTCCTGTAACAACACAGACAGCCTCGGCTTGCGGGTGGTCACAGTGGGGGGACTGGACAGAAGTTCGCAAGTGACCTCCCTCTCTTCTGGGAAGGACTGTGCACCCGGGGACCAATCAGACTTGTGTTCAGGACCGAAAACCCAGTCCTGGCTCAGGGCTCCAGCGCTGGGCACACAGCCTGGCTGTTCGATGCCATGGGGCCTCGGTGCCCTGTCTTCCTGTCACTGCGCCGCCCTGTGCATTCGCTGGTGAGCAGGCCCCTCTATACGCTCAGCCAGGGCCACAGTGCAGGTGGGTCTAGCACCGGAACCCAGGGGAGGCTTTGGCATTCGGCCGCTTCCACAACTGGTGAGCTCCACAGCAGCCCGCTCGCCAGGGAGCCGAGAAGCTGCTAATCCATGGCATATGTTGGCGCCAGATACTTAAATCATTGCCAGTGGTGGCCTGGGACAGAGCAGTGGTGGAAGCCAATATGCTGGGAGATCAAAGGCTGGGCTACTTAATCACTATGGCAACAACAGAGATTTCAGAGATGCCGCGTGAGCCGGTTGCATCTGGGGGCATGACAGAACCTACACGGAGCAAAGAGAAAATTGGAAGACTTGTCTGTGAGAGGGTTTGGGGATAAAATCAGGACGCCTTTCTGGTTTGAAAGGACTCCCGTGTTTCAAGATAGCTGGTGAGAGCAGGCTCCAGGCTGTGGCTGCTGAGCCAGTGGCGGTTTCGGCAGTGCACAGGAGGGCCAGTGGTGCGGAGGAAGGCTATACTGGCCGAGCTGCAGCTGTGGGCTCCTCCTGGGCACCGAGTCCAGGGCTGAAGGGCCAAGTTCAGTGAGCTCCTGGGGCAGTTGCTGGCCAGGCTCTCCTGTGGACTTGTCACCTCCAGGACATCAGGACAGCAGAGTCCTCTAGGGCCAGTGGGGAGCACCAGAGCTGCAGCAGGGGAAGCCAGCCATTATTTCAGTTCAGCTCAGGGGTTACAGGTCACCCCCAAACTTAATGGCTTGAACAGACCACACTGGTTACCAAGGCCGGACCGTCACTGCAGTGCAGCCGGGCAGTTCTGCAGAAGCCCTGCTGTGCGTCTCGGCTCAGCTCGGGTGGGGGCTTCTCGCCAGGCAGGGGGTGGGAAGGGGAATGGGCCAAGGGAGGGGGCAGAGGATGCTTGCTTCCTGAGGCCCAGCCTGGGAGGTGCACAGAATCACAGGTTGAACATCTTAGTGTAAAATTCCAGAATCTGAAATTTCCAAAATCCATAACATTTTAGCCCTGATATGACGACAGAGGCTTCATTGCATGTACAAGAACATTAAATACTTTTTTTTCCTTCTTTTTTTTTGTGGTACCAGGGATTGAACTCGGGTCCTTGTGCTTCCCAGGTAGGTGCGGTACAAGATCATTAAATACTTTATAAAATTTCCTTTGGGCTGTATGTCTGATGTACAGGGATCACAAATTAATTTCAAGTGTCTATTTGAGCCTCAATTCCAAAGTATTTTATTAGGTACATAGGAGTGTTCCAAAATCTCCCCACAAATTGAGATCTGAAACACTTCTGTCCCCAAGCGCTTCAGAGAAGAGTACTTCTATTGCATTCTAAGGTCCGGTGGGGATCACAGGTCAGCCGCCACTGAGGGGAAGAGTGGTCATTTCTGGAAGGAGTAGTGCTACGAGACAGACTCAGTTCTCCATTCCTTTGTCAGGTCCTATCCTCTTTTCGAGAAATGTGACTATATTTGGGTTCAGGGTCTTGAAGGGCATCATGGAGGCTAGTGCACAGGGCATCAGTGGACCCTAACCAGTGTAACTGTGTTCTTATGGGCAGGGAAGGTTGGGACGCAGACACTTGCAACAGGAAGACTGGCAGAGACACAGGGAATGGCCAAGAAGCTGAGGACAGAGACCAGAGGAGACGTCAGCCCTGCCACACTCAAACTGGGACTTCCTCCTTCAGAGCTGTGAGGGGACAAAGTTATGTTGCTCAAGCTATTCAGGCTACGGTACTTTGATTCAGCAGCCAGAGCAGATGAACAACAGGAAAGCACTTGCCATATGATGAACTCAGATTCACAGTGTCTTGTGAACTATCACTACAAGTTCTGGAGGGAATACAGGAGTTAACTCCAAAATATATGGCTCAAGGTCAAATCAGGACAAATTTATCAATGGGTAACAATCATCCAGGATTTGAGATTTAATGTGTTTCCAGAAGCAGCTGAGAAAGACGCTGAGGACCTATGAGGGTGGATGACTAAATTCGACTGCCTGGCACAGAGAAAGAGTCCTTGAGCAGTGCCAAGGTGCCAGGTTCAGTAAGCCCTGGGCAGAGTGGGGAGGTGCTGATCTCAGGGGGAATCATGGGACCCAGGCACTGCGAAGGCCTGATGGCTTCAAGTAATTGTCATAGATGAGCAGAGGCGATTTCTGCACTAAGCCCCAAGGACAAAGCACAGCAGAGTGTTTGGCCCAAGAACCAGAGGGTCCAGAGCAGTGAGCAGTGGGCAGCCTTCGAGAATGCTCCTCAGGAAGCAGGAGAGGTGTGGCTCAGCTGACATCTTGACTTTGAGCTTGGAAACCCCAAGCAAAGAACATAGCTTGCCTGGTTCTCATGTCCAGAGCTGTGAGATAATAGACACTGGCTTAGGCTGCTAAATTTATGATAGCTTGTTACTCAGCAACAGAGAATTGGGAATACCACTGGGAATAAATATACTTGGTGACTGAGAAAACCCTTCTGTGATTCACTGACCCTCTCAGTGGGATAGTTTGATAGGAAGAAATTACCCAATCCTTCTTCCAAAGAGGCCAGCAATATTTTAATCCGAGGAGAAATTTCAGAATATATGCACCTTAAAGACCTGGAAGCAGCGGGGTGGTTGAACCAGGTGTAATCTGACCCTCTGTGCACAGCCTGACAGGCTGACTGTGGATTATCAGGCACGGTCAGGTGGAGACGCCAACAGCAAGTGTGAGAGAAGTTGGGCAATGTTATTGAGCAGATCAGAGGAGTCCTTGGGTCCAGTGTATAACCACTGACTTAGTGGACACCTTCCTCTTGCTTTCTCCAATGCTCGTTGATTAAGGTGACAGAAGCAATATGCCTTTATATGGCCAGGACAGGGGTTTACTTCTCACCACAGGACCAGGTCAGCAGCCTCACTTATTGTCAAAACATTGTCACTAGGAACTTGATTATCCCAATGCCAGTCCATTACAGCAAACACACAGTGCTAATTGGTTTTAGTGAGCCAGGCACTGAAGAATTTGTGTACTGTGTGAGGCCCATGCCTGCCAGAGGGTGAGGAGAGCACTGAAGGTTTAGGGTGCTGCCCTCAGTGAAGTTTCCTAGATGTTCGAGACTCTCGAGTCAGGCACAGGTGGCTGTGTCTCATGCTTCCCCCAGAAGGGCAGAGCGCACTGCTCAGAGAGCATCTCTGTTTGGGGGTTTAAGCTCAACACGAGGGTTTCCTTTCCCAGAGGCTTGTTCTGCTACAGCTATGGAGGCCCGTGGAAGCCCCACTGCCACTGGCAGAATTCTCATGCTGCCTTTTCCTTAATGGACAAGCCACCACTTCATGTAGGCCGATGATATTAGACTTCTTCCCTTGTGCAGAAAGAGCAGCTGGAGGGAGTATGTGCATCTGCGGAGATGGTAGGGAGAGCGACTCCAGATATGAATTTGCCTTCTCTGCTGGAGTCTGCTGGGACCTCTGTCACAGGCCTGTGCAGCTGCGCCCACTGCTGCTTTGCGCGCTGGCCATGGGACTCACTTTAGGACAAAAGAAATAACCCAATGGATCTGCACCTGCTGAGGCCTGTGCCAAGGAGGTGTCTCGGGAGACGGGTGACTCCCCTTGGAAGGGCCACTGTGAGGCTGGCCGAAGGACTCCGCCCTACAAGGTCTTCACTTGCAAGATGCAAGGCATGCCTGAAGCCAATGCCCTGCAGAAGCTCCCTCTGACCCATGGCATCACAGGCAGGAAGGCAGGTCGTGGGTGGCAAGGGTCTGTGCAGCACCCAGGTCCCTTGGGTAGGGCCTCCCTGTCCTCTTACAATGTCCCTTGGCCTGGCAGGGGCTGGGAATGGAAAGTGGTGTTTCAGGGTCTGGGTGCCAAGTGTTCTCATTTTTTTCTCAGGGGTGCAGCCTCCTCGGAAGCCTGTCGGCAGTGTTTAGTTCTGTGATGGCTGCGGGTGGCCCTGCTTCCCCATGGGGCTCGGGGTGCTTTTCTCACAGAGCTCCACACGGCACCACTTGTCAGGATCGCCACAGGGCCCAGCTTCTCTGAGAGGGAGGTCACAGTCACCAACAGTCCACCCTCAGGTAGTGTGGGAGCCGGCCATGAGATCAGCTTGTGGGCGTACACATGCAAGCACATGCACGCACATGCACACACACATACACACACACGCATGCACACACATGCACGCATGGACACTCAGCCCCTCAGGGGGGTGAATCCTAAGGCAGAGATCACTGGGGCACTGCAGAAGCAGCCCGGCTGCAGGGCTCTGTTTTGGAGGGAGCGGAAGCTGAGAGCAGAGCCACGGAGTCAGCCCCTCCCTGGCTGGGAGCCTGGAGGACAGAGCTTCTGCCGCCCAGCAAGGAGAGGTCGCCTGGCGACCGAGGTGCTGAGGGCCAGCTGAGAGTCACCTAAGACAGGCACAGAGGTGCAGGCGCCACGCTGTGGGGTGATCAGGCCCTGCTGTGAGGCCAGCTGCTCAGTGCAAAGGCAGAGCGGGGCTGCAGCTGGCCAGGCCGTCTCCTCGGCCTCTCACCTCTACCCCACGTGGAGGTACTCGTGGGGCACTTAGGTGTCGGGGCTGTGGCTGCGCTGACCCCGTTGTGGACGACCGATAGCTCTGGAATGTGGCGGGCTCTGTAGCATGCAACCTCGCAGTGTAGGTGAGTGCAGATGGGTATGCAGGGCGCATTATGCTGCAGCCTGTGCTTTTTGGCTCCACTGCCCACTGCCCACTGCGCCTCTGTGCCCGGGGTGGGGGAATTCCAGCGATTGCTGGACTCCTGCTGGGTCCCGCAGTGAGCCTCTGCAGGACCCCGGAGAGTGGGAGAGCGAGGGCTCTCATCTGGGTCTCTGGTGTCCCTGTGGGTCCCGGTTCGGTGCTGGCTGCTTTCTTCTGTGAGAGCCGCAGCTCCAAATCAGAAGGCCACGTTGTCTGGACCATGGAAAAGTTCTGTGTCGTTGCTGGACAGCGTGTGGCACTGTTCCCTGGGGCGTCTCTTCCCAGATCTTCCTCTTGAATTCCACTCCTCTTGCGCAAAGCACCTGTTTCATATTATGGGTACCATCAATTTAGTGGCTAACTCGTTAGGAATTTTTATGAATAAGTGCAGTTTCCATTCAGATAAGGTATGTGACGGGATGGATTCTTCAGTGTGGTTTACTGTAAACTGTCTTGTGTTTAAACAGAGTGTTCAACACGTCAGTTGTGACATGAAGTCTGCCCGAGTGTTGTTCACTGAGACAGGAGCCCCGAGGTATTTGCAGAGGACGGGTATGGTAACCACATGGTGCCCTGGCCGGAGGACCCCGCGTCTGCCGGAGCCCATCAGTCCGAGGCTCTGAACCCGAAAGCATGGCCTCTGAAGAGCCTCCTGGGTAAACGGAGGTACAAGGAGTCGG
The DNA here is from genome assembly GCA_004025085.1 of Thryonomys swinderianus. Classification (NCBI taxonomy): domain Eukaryota; kingdom Metazoa; phylum Chordata; class Mammalia; order Rodentia; family Thryonomyidae; genus Thryonomys; species Thryonomys swinderianus. The sequence continues at coordinate 17,687 of PVIC010017981.1, forward strand.
AGGAGGAGGAAGAGGAGAGGGAGGAGAGGGATGAGCTGCAGGAGGAGGAACCAAAGGGGGAGGAAGGGGTGCGAAGGCGCAGTGTAAACATGGCTTCCTGCCGCTGCCATCCCTGAACCTCTCCAGCACCGCAGCCACAGCAGAGTCAGCGGCATCCACCCTCCCCTGGGACCCATCAAGTGGCTTTCTGCTGACTAGAGCTCGAAGGTGGGTCCCTCCACCTCCTCCTGCCAATAGCAGGCTGACGGTGTGCAGCGCCCAGAGCACTCAGAGGAGACTAATTAGGTTTGCAAAATGCCTCCTGCTATTTTTAAAGCTTGACTTTCAGTTGACTTTAAACCAAAATATTTGGGTAAGATGCTGTCCTTGGCTTTGAGAAGCCAGCGTGGGCTGGTCCAGAGAGGCCTTCTTGATCCAGCTCCTGAAGATGGCAGAGTGCCAGACCACGATGCATCCCAGCTCCCGAGCAGCATCCTGGACGCGCTTCTGACTTGCACTCTGACCCCAGCAAAATAGTTGCCAAAGCACAAGCTTCACAGCTCCCATCTGCAGAGACGCTTCCCCTCTAATCTTCTCCAGACAGGCATTCCCCGGAGTCCTCCTTCATGCTCCTCTCGGGAGGCTTGGTCTTTCTCTCAGCTCCCCGAGGTGCGGTGACGTCCTCCTGCCGGCAGCTGCGGGGGATCCCCACAAAAGGCACCGGGGAAGGGTGTGCAGGGGATAAGACTGCAAGATTCTGTTAGTCTAAAACTGTCCAAAGCCAGGCGTGCGGCATGACATGATCACTCAGGTGTGCTCAGGAGCTCGCCACTCGTCTCTGAGAGGTAGGAAGAGGATTGATTTTTACATACTTTAGGAACAACTTTAATAAAGATGACTATGTTGTGTATGGTAGAAATGTTAACTTCACTTAAATAAATAGGCTTGGGGCCACCCCTTACCACCGCAGTCCAGGCGAGCTGGCAGGTGAGCTGGGCTCCAGTCCCCAGTTATAGCCTCTGGCTAGTTCATCTGCCCAAGGGATGCTTGTTCTGATTCCACAGAGACGTCGAGAAGGCCAGCGGGGTCTCAGGGGAAAAGCTGATTAGCCTCATGATGGGGGTTTGGAGTGCTCGGTGCTTTCTCTAAGTGGGAAAATGCAGTTTGGGATGTTCCATGTCCTCTGACATCATGGAAACCCAGCCCAGCTGTTATACGATTGCCCTCTGTCGGTTCCAAACAAAGGTGAGGGACAAGCCAGCCCTGCAGCCTGGAGTCTCATGTCAACAAAACATCCTGGGGACCCAAGTCACCAGCTTTCCATTTCTTTGGGTTTGCCTCTAGAAGCATGATTTCAAAAACGTCATATGGCAGTGAAATCAATTTATTAGTGTCATTTTGATGGGAAAAGAAGGTTGGGGTTAGGGATGTTCAGACACAGGATAACAGATGATGCTTTTTCTGCCTAGATTTCAAAGTCTGGTAAGAATTAAGATCTTGAACCACAGGGGATTTCAAGACAGCTGCATCTGCTGGAGGTCTGACCCCTGAAAGCAAATTAGCAAATGACAACTTGCTAAGGAAGCTAATCATTGTGTTGCTTTTTAGCAGCTGGGTGAGCAATGAGGGGACAGCCGCTAAACTGAAGTGATGGACGAGGAACAGGGGCCGGCGCGGAGATGAAGCCCTTGCTCCGGTCTCCTCTCTCCCAGCCGCCCCGTCCCTTCCTGTGATGTTGCTTTGTGCTGGGAGCCGGAGGCGCCAGGGAAGATGATGACACTCCAGGCTCTAATGTCCTCATGGAGTCCCTAGGAGAGACGAGGAGCTGAGAAGACAGGACCAGAAAATGATGTATGAGGCGGGAGTGGGTTCTGAATGTGAAGACACGAAGACGAGCACGTGTGGGGGCTGCTCAGGGGGGTGCACCGTACCTGGCGCAGAGGTGAGAGCATAGGGCCTTCTCTGGAGTCCACATCAGCACTGGGCCTCGGGAGGGCTGGACATGGGAAGGCATTATGGGTGCTCAGAGGAATGACGGAGCTGCACTGCATTCACGGGAGACCCCAGGCGGACTGTACACAGTGTTTGCTGTCATATGTGTGTGCTGGGCCACGTGGTTCTACAGCCTGAGCAGACTGCAAT
>PVIC010017981.1:19907-32227 GCA_004025085.1 Thryonomys swinderianus
CACATCCGGCATTGTGGTATGCGGTGTTGATTGTTGGTGGGCGTGTCTCCACACCCAGCATTATATGTGGTTTCCGGGGATCGAACTCAGGTCCTTGCGCTTGCGAGGCAGGCACTGGAACCACTGAGCTAACCCTTCGGCCCTCTTAGACAAATTTTGTATCTTAGAGTAAGCTTTGCATTCTGTAGATGCCTCCAGCACAGTGACTTCTCTTGTTCTCTTGACATTTCCCATGTTTGTCTGCTCTTCTCAGCGGTGGTTTAGGCTTCTAAAGAAGAGGGGCATGCAGAACTGGCATCTGCTGAGTACTTGCTGGACTCACTTTGAGAATTTGCAAACAGCTAAATGCTCAGTTTAGACTGAGATGAGAAATCATAGCAAATATCAGAGACTAGGTTCAGATACTTCAGCTTCATCTACTAAACACTCGTGAGTCCCTTTTCTGGCCCAAACGTTGGCCCAGCAGCCCTGTGGGCCCTACGGCATGGAAAAGTGGTCCTTGACTTCTTAATTGTTCATGCAGTGTGGGAAATTCAAGGAAGATCGTGACAGATGCCAAATGATGAGACAAGACTGACTTGGAAATACAGCCTCTGGAGAAGATCCGATCTATTGGAGGTCACCAACAAGGTGGGATTAGATAAGGGCTTCGGGACAAGGTTCAAAAAGCAACTTACATGCTTTTGGCATGGAAGAGGGTGACAAGCTGCTGACTAATAGTATAGTAAGTTCATCTGAAAAATAATAGCAGAAAACTTCTCAAATCTTGGAAAAAATACATACAGGTATAGGTATAAGTATAGGAAGCATTGAGAACTTTAAACATAAACAACCAAAGGAGAATTTTGCCACATTACAGTTAAAATGGCAAGAGTAAGGAACAGGGAAAGAATATTGAAATCTACAAAGGAGAAGTGCCACATCACGTACGGAGGCAAGCCTGGGAGAAACTGCAGACTTCTCTGCAGAAAGCCTGAAGTCCAGGAGGGCATGGGATGATGTGTTTCAAGCTCTAAAAGAACATAACTGCCAGACTAGGATAAACAGTATATCCAGCAAAGTTATCCTTCAAAATTGAGAGAGAAACAATCTAAGCATAAACTAAAGAAATGCATGATCACTAAGTCAGCATTACAGAAGATAATTAAAGGAATCCTATGTGCAGAAGAGTAAGAAAACTAAGCAGTTGAGAAGTGAGAAAGATTGAAACATTAGAGGACAACAAAAAAAATAGAAATTAGTACAATAAGTTTGGGAGTAAATGATCTTTAGGTAAGAATTCAGCAGTAAATCCATCTGGTCCTGAGTTTTCATTAGGAGACTTTTATTACTGTTTTAATCTCATTGCTTATTATTGATCTGTTTAGATTTTTATATTAAAATATGCAGACTGGCATATTGAATTTGAAAACAAGGACCCAACTCTTTTTTTTTTTTTTTTTGAGACAGGGTCTTGCTTTGTAGTTCAGGCTGGCCCTGAGCTCACTATGTAGCCCAGGCAAGCCTTGAACTCAGCAATCCTCCTGTCTCTGCCTCCTGTGTGCTGGGATTACAGGTGTGAGCCACCATGCCCGGCACTGTGGGGTGTGGTATTGATTGTTGGTGGGTATGAGTCACCATGCCCAGCATTGTATGTGGTTACCGGGATCAAACTCAGGACCTTGTGCTTGCGAGGCAGGCTCTGGAACCTCTGAGCTAAATCTCTGGCCCAAGGACCCAATTCTTTGACCCTTGCAAATAACATACCTCACCCAGACCCAGACATTCATACAAACAGAACATGAAAGCAAGCAGGAACAGCTATCCTCATGGCTGACAAAGGAGACTTTGAGACAGTGTTCATCAGACAAGACAAAGAAGGCTCTACACATGGGAAGAGAACAATCTAGCAAGAACACATCACTGTGGATATGGTCAACCAGAACAACAGCAGCACAACAGGGAAGCACCAGGGTAAGACTACACCATGGGTTAGATGGACTTCACAGATGTTTGTGGAATGGTCCACCCAACAACTACAGATTACACAGCCGTGGAGCACTCTCCAAAGCAGATACTATCAGGCCATAAAGCAAGCTTTAACAGATATAAAAAATTGAAATACTTTCTTGCATCTTTTTATATCATAGTGGACTATAACTAGAAATCAATTGTAAGAGAAACAGAAATTATAAACTTGTGAATATTGACTAATTCATTTTTTGTTTATTTTTATCTTTATTGGTACATTGTATATACACATCATGATCACAGTATTACTAATTCATTTTTGAGAGATCAGTGGATTATTGAATAAGTCAGAGAGGAAATTTAAACATTTTTACTTCAAATATAAATGAAAACACAACATATCAGAATCTCTAGGATATACTAAAGGCAGTTCTGAGAGGGAAATTTATATCCAAGAATGAGAAGGATTTAAATAAATAACCTAATAATGCATCTCAAACTGAACCATACCCAACAGAAGGAAGGAAATGATAAAGATCAAAGCTGAAATTAAGAAGTAGAGACCAAAAGAAAAACCCAGGATCAGTGAAACAGAGTTGATTTTTTGCAAAGGTAAATCAGGTGGACCAACCCTTAGACAGGAGAGGAAGACTCAAGCCAGCACAATCAGAGATGAAAGGGAGAAGCTGAAGCAGATACCACTGGAATCCAGAGGATTATGGGGAACTATGTTGAAAACCTATATTCTAGTGATTTGGAGAATCTAGAAGTGGATACATTTCTAGAAACAAACAACTTACCAAAATTGAACCAAGAGGATATGAAAAAACTTAAACAGTCAATCAGGAGCAATGAAGTTAAAGTGTTAAAAAAAAGTCTCTTAACAAAATAAAACTTAAGACTGATGGGTTTCACTGAAGAATTTTACCAGGGCTGTGAGAAACTAATGGTGATGCTCCTCAAAGTATCCCATGGAACAGAAAGATCAGGAATCTTCTGAGAGAAGAGGGAGAGAAAGAGCATCCAAAGCAGGACTCCCAGGTGGGAATGAGTGGGGAGGCTCTGAGGACATTCCCAGTGTTCCGAGTGGCCTGACGGTCATGCACAGTCAGAGGGGTGCCCCAAGGGTGGACAGAGGGGAAATGGTTTCCAAGGCCACCAGCTGGGTAGGAGCAGGAGCTCTCTCTGAGGAATGGGAACCTCTGTGGTGCATGTGGCAAGGACCAAGGGGGGTCTCGGGGGGAGTGAGCTAGGACCAGACTACACTTGGGGTGTTTTCCCTCCCTTCTCCATGGGAACTTCCCCCTTGCCAGGCTGCCGCTGAGCCCCAGGACGCGGATGTGTGTAGCACATGGCTCTGCCTTTCAGGGCTCAGAGTGTGCAGCCCGGCTGGGCAGCACCATGGAGCAAAGAAGGTAGAAGGTAGAAGTCTGTAGCCAGAGGACGAGAGGGATGATTCCTCTGGGAATTGGGCAGAGTCCATCTGAGAGCAGGGTGTGCAGAGGGGAGGCAGAGGCAGAGGGAACGTTTTAGAAGGCTGTTCCCCCAGTCAGGTGGTAAATATCTGCTTTGTGGATGTTGGAGATAGAGGTCTGTGTAAGTGAGAACAAGAGCCAAAAGCAGGAATCTTCTGGAAGGCTTGCTGGGAACGCTGGACATGCAAATAAGGCACCTAGGCCCCTCTCTGTTTGGGCTCAGCCACTTAGGGTCCCCTCCGGTCTGCCAAAAGGTAGCAGTACTGTCTGAAGTAGGGAGGCAAAGGGCCCCACTGCCTGCATGGATGCTCGCATGTTGGGATGGAGAGGGGCCTCGTGGTACACAGAGAGGCCCGTTTATGCCATTTCTTGTCTCTTTATTCACGTAAGGGTTTGTCTTAGTATTTGCTAAGTGTTAGACATAGATGTAGCCTTAGGATCATTAAACTCCCATGCTAGCAGTTTGACAGTCAGAGTCTTGTCATAGTCCCTGCATTTATTCAGAAGAGTTAAGAGAACTCAGGGGACACAACTTTTCTTTCATTTGGAGGAAATCAAAGAAGTCTTCATGGAAGATTTGGCACTGGAAAGAGGCCTTGAAGATTGGAGTAGATTGGGAACTGCTACGTGCCACGGGATGAGGTGCTTTTCATCTCTGTGGCCCAGTTTCTGCCCATCCCTGTGAACTGAAGAAGCCTGAGTGCAGGTGACTGAGCAGCTGACAGCAAGCAGCTGCTCTGAGGAGGAGACCGAACCCGGCACGGGGGATCTCAGTCTCTGCAGAGGCGTCACAGTGGCAGTGTGAGCGCTGCGCTCTGGCCCGCCCCCCTGGCTTCTGACTCCCAGGAAGACTGATGCCCGTAAGATGAAGGCCAGCGCTGTCACCTGTCTGTTCTGGGCTGAGCTGGTCACGTGTCATACATGCCTGGCGTTGAGGGAACCACAGACACGATGGCCTGGAGCCTTCCCGTGTCTGGCACAGACACTGAGAAGTGTTTTGGGCACAGTGACTGGGTTGAGTAGCATGTCTCCAAGGAGCTGGGACCGCACAGACACTTGGGAAAGGCTCAAGTCTCCAGCGCAGGTGCAGGATAGAGCAGGATGGCGGGTTCTAGCAAAGAAAGAAACATGATTACGGCGGGAATGAAAGTAGGAATCCAAAGAAAGTCTGAAAAACAACAGGCGTGTGGTCTACACAGGGTGATTTGATGTGAGGGCTGACTCCAGAGGAGGGAAGTGAGGGGCTGTCTGTGAACCTCCCCGCTAGGAAGGGTCCCGATGGTACCGTGATCAGAGCCACTGTGACTCACCAAGCTAGTACCAAGTGATCTACTTACACCTCAGCCATTGATGCCTCACAGGAACATCTGCAGGGCGCTGCTTCTTGCCTCATTCTCTCCTTTTTAAAGACACAGAGTCTGAATCAGAGTGGCCAGAACAGCGGCGCCGGCTGAGTTAGGAGAAGCTCTCTCGATGTCCTTCCAATAGACAACACTGCTGCTCTCACGCGTACTGCATTCCACTCCGTGCTAGGCTCTTTCGTTGTGACCACAGCCACGGAGGCCCAAACAGCTAGCGGGCTCTGGCCCTGAGTGAGCCAAGGTGCTACCTGCCCCAGATCTGTGGCTGGCAGTAAATTCAGCTGTCTCATTCCGGACTCACGGTCCAGCAGGAGAATGGAAGGCAGAGGCGATGTCTGTGGGGAACTGGGGAACAGGATAGATCTGAGAAATGCTGGGCCCAAGTGGTAAATGGCTCAGTGCCGAGCACAGAAAGCTGAGTTTTCTTCAGGTTTCCTGCCAGCTTTGCCTCTTACTGAAGCAGAACAGATGTGGTGGCCGTGCTGAGCTGTCTGGGGTTCGGAGCCCAGGCTGAACCAGCTCCTGGCTCTCAGGGCCAGCTCTGGTGGGCTCCAGCTGCTGGCTTATGGTAAACGGTTTTAACTGCAGTAAGTCTGTCTCCTCACTGGGTGATTAGAGGAGTCAAGATACGCCATCCACTTTCTTCTCCTCAGTGTCTCTCAGGTCGAGGCCGAGTCATACAGAACTCCATGTCTTAGGTGCCCAAGTAAGACTGGCCGCAAACTCGCTTCCCCATTCCCAGATCCAGTTACGGGACTGTGGACCCACCGGCAGGCAGAAGCCACCTTGGACAGTCAACCCCCAGCTCCCCTGGAGCAGAGACCTGCCTGAGGCATCCTGAGGAGCCTCAGTGTGGACACTGCCACTGATTCCTAAGTGCTGACCACTCACGGGTGTTCCCTCCGCTGTTGAAAGTGCCGTCCCTGGAGGAAGCTCTCCTTCCGCCCGCTCCTCCCTCCTGGTCCTTTTCGCTGACTCTTAGTTTATCTATTTTAAACCCAAGTGACTACCGATCCCCCTGGCCACGAATGCGACACTGGAGAGCTTAGAGAAGAGCAGCGATGCTGCCTCTGAGGAACTTCTGATGCATTTGAAAGTCAAGGATGAGCATTCTGTAGCCAACACATAGAAAATCAGAAGAAGAGTTGTCAGAGGCTGAGCCCTACCGAAGCTGTGTGACTGCAGTGCGATAAATGCTTGGGGAACCCAAGGGCTCCAGGGCGTGAAACCACCGCAGTGGTGGGTCTCAGGAGTCTCAAGGGAAGTGCGAGATTTGGACAGGGAAGGAGAGAAAGCGCTGTGGGTGGTGAAGGGGAGCAGCGTGCAGGAGGCTGTGGGTTCTGTCCTTCCTCATGGCTGTGTGGCGTGAAGAGCAGAGATGAAAAAAGACAGACGGACACGCAGAGACACAGAAACAGAGAGGTAGAGACAGGCAGAGGCAGAGAATCTGCTTAGCTCCCACCCCAAGAATCCAAGTGGCTGCGTGTTACAGGCTTGGTACAAGGTGGTGCTCCTGGAACCAGGTGGGCATTGCAGTGGCGAAGGTGCGAGGGTTAGCGCACTGGGCCTCAGACAGACTGTGACTTCTCTGTCTCCCCAGCCAGGAGGGAAAAGGCTCCTTCAGCATCGTTCCTTGCAGCATGCTGCTCCCTGCCCTGCACCGCAGCAAGGGGCCCGCTTGCCTATGACCCAGAACCCATGGAGCCATAAGCAAGGATGGCCTTCCCTCTGCATGAGCCCGTCGGCTTAGGTCTCCTGCCGCAGTGGGGCAAGCTGCCAGAACCGACAGCGGCCTCTCAGCTGAAGAGGACACAGCCGCTGGAGGATGTGGGTGACATCACAGTTCTGAGTCTCCCATTCCCTCCACTGGGGACATCTTTGTCCTGAGTGTAGCTGCTCCTCGCCCCTGGGGTCTGGCCACAACCCCGGCCAGTACGTCCACACTGGAGCACAGTGGCTTTCAGAACGCAAAGCATGATCACGACGTGGACGAACTCGCATGTTTATTGAGCACTCTGACCCTCCAGGGAGCTTCCTCCGCCGCCTCTCTCCTCACCGCCTCACGGCCCCTGCCGGTGGCCTCCCGGGGAGAAGGACAAACAGCTCTGGGGAAGTGAGACGGCCAGCCGGGGCTCTGCTTCCAGGGCCACTGAGTCCTGACCTGGGTTCATCCCGGGGAATCTTTAAGAAAAAACCATGCCATTTTGTAAACTGAAAGTTGTTTTCTTTTTCCAAATGAGACAATGTATTCAATTCCTCCTCCAGCAGCAGTCTTTGTCTTTAAGTTTTCCAAATCTTTTCACTGCAATTGCCAACATTTCAGGCTGGCTGCAGCATTAATATTAATTAATACAAATATTAATTTGACTAATGAGACTTGAAAACTATCTGACCACATTTTCCAGTTGTTACCACACAATAGGAATTAAAGAGACGTGTGCAGAGTTCAAGACAAAGCAGCCCAGGTATGTCCTCTCAGAACCCCGGCAAAGGCGGGGGCCTCTGGGTAGGAGGGTGATTCCCAGTGTGCGGCTCCCTGGAGCCCATGGAGCTGATCCTTGGAGACGAGTGTGAATACTCAGGCACTGTAAGTAGTGATACTTGGAAACATGAAGTTTTACTATATGAATCCTGGCAAACATGGACTAGGTTTTGAGGTGTAAATTATTCCTTACCAAGTTAGCAGTATGAGAAGGGTTGTTTATGTTTTCTGTGCCTATTTTCTTATCTTTAACGTGGCGTTGCTGATAGTATCTGCCTCGTAGTGCTGGGTCGCCGGCTCTACAGTCATTAGCACAAAGTGGCCTCCATGCTGCTCAGAATGCTCTAAGGCTTACAAAGATTAGCTCCTGTCAATTCTGCTCTGGGATGGAGGAGCTCACACCTCTGCCCTTGCTGACATCTGACCTGAACATTTAATGATCTTCACAACATCTACTTTTTTTTTTTTTTTTTTGAGACAGGGTCTCACTTTGTAGTTCAGGCTGGCCCTGAGCTCACTATGGAGCCCAGGCAAGCCTCAAACACAGCAATCCTCCTGCCTCTGCCTCCTGAATGCTGGGATTACAGGTGTGAGCCACCATGCCCAGCTCAACATCTACTCTTAAAAGTCTTGCAAATACATTGACCTCAACCTACTCAAAAGGAAACTCAGTGTCTTTCTGCTGGCTGGTTTCTTCCCCACTTCAGCCAGTGGCTGAGCTTCCTGTCCCCTTGCTCCGTCGCAGCCAGAGAACATCCTGGACCTTCCTTTCCTGTGCTGCTTAACCAGACCCTTTAAATGCTGCTCTCCAGACTTCTCTCAAGAGCCGTGGTGGTCACACAAGACTAACAATCACTGTGACCTGTTCCCCCAAGGCGCACATACCCACGGCCAACAGTTAACTGAAAAAGCGTTTGACGTCACTAACCAAGAAAATGCAACTTAAAATACAGTGGATTCTCACTTCACACCTGAAAAGATGGCTATCAGAAAAGAGATGGAAGGGGAGAACTACTGGCCGGTGTGGAGAAAGGGAGCCCTGCACATGGTGGTGGGCTTGGTGATGGGCGCAGCCAAGGTGGAAAGCAGTGTGAGGGCTCCTAAAAATGTAGGTGGTGGCAATGTTGAGCTAACCTTCTAATATAATATTTCAAAATTTAAATTTTACATAAGGATCTGTAGCTTTATCTTCTCTTGGATCTTTTTTCTAAAAAACGTTACTGACATATACTAATTGTACATATTTGTGGGACTCAAGGGGTTGTACATACTGCGAGGTGATCAATAAGCTACTTGTCACAGCTACCACCGTGAATGTCCACTGTCCCCTGTGTGAGAGCTCTGCCAGTCCTGTCCGGCAGCTCTGCGGGGCTGCAGGCACAGTTGTCAGCAGTGGCACCTCCCAGATCTCCCCCTGAGTGCCACGTGAGACCTCTGGCCGTCTGTCACCTCCACTGCCCTTGCTCTCCTGGCCTTCAGTGACCTCTACTCAGTGCTCAGCATCTACAAGATCAGCCCTTAGAGACCTCAGGTGAGTAGGATCATGCCGTATCTATCTTTCAGCCTGGCTTACTTAATGTGACACAAGTTCTTTGGGGTCCTCATTGTTCTTGCAAAGGACAGATTTTCATCTTTTTATGACACATATTCTCTTGAGTATATTTGAACTGCAGTTGTATATTTGTGTGCAGTTTGCTATGTGGACATAGGCTTAAAACACTTGGGTGGATACCTGGATCGCTGGCTGTGAGCAGCGGCACCACGTGTGACTGTGAGAGAGCACACTGTGCCGCGTGCGCTCTGTGGGTGTCCCACTGTGCATCTCACCCCAGCGTGTGCAAGGCTTTGATGTCCCTCATCTTTGCAGTTCCATGCGGTCAGAGGCCTGGGCTTCCTTCCAGGTGTGTAGTGGTCATTTGTCGCTGCCTAGTGACACACCTTAGGAAGCAGCCTGTCAGGCTCATTTGCTGTTTCTCTGTGTTATTGTTGATGATGTTTAACCTGCTTGTGTATTTTTATTGTATAGCTTTATGAGTTTTTGAACATTCTTAGTACAAGTCCTTTATCAGATTTATATTTTGTAATTTTTTTCCTGGTTGTTGGCTTGCCTTTGCATCCCTTCACAGTACCATTCACAAGTAAAAGCTGCTAATTCTCATGAAGTGCCTCTGCTCGATTCCTCCTTTTGTGTATCTTACTGTTGATGTTATAGCTAGAAGTCTGTGACAATCCAAGATTGTCAAAATTTTCTCCTGTGTCACCTTCTAGAGCTTTTGTGACTTTGCATTTTACATTTAAGTCTTTGGTCTGTTTTGATCCATTTTCGTGAAAGAAGTAAACTTTATGCCTAGATTCATGTTTCTTTTTGTCTGTTTGGCTTGTGTGTGTATGATCAGTTGTTTCATCATCATTTGTTGGAGAGATAATTTTTCCTTACATTGAATTGACTTTGTTCCTTGTCAAAGACTGTTTAGATACAGCTCAGTGTCTGGGCTTCTGTCCTGCTGGGGTGATCTGTAGTCTCTTCTTTCACTATTACTTCACCATGTTGATTACTGCAGGTCGAGGGAGACTTGAAGTAGGATAATGTTGGTCACCAGGTCTTGTCTTCTTGGCTTGGGGATTGTGGCAGCTCTAGGGGGTTCTTGCCATCCAGAAAGCCGTTCATTGGGTGTTTTATAGAGGCCTCTCAACTATAAGAATGGAGGGAGATCCTATGTTTTCCATAGGAAAATTTCAAATAAGTTCTATTTACTTTCACCCCAGCCAGGGGGCAGTATTTTCCTGCATGCCCCACTCTCATCTCACATGGTGGCCGTCTTCTGCCCTTTGGGCACCAGATGGGGGAAGATTCACGTGGTTGCCACATTTGGCCAGCAGAACCCTTAGGGGAGAGTTGCTCGAAGCACCGGCTTGAGGGTTCTGTAGCTCCTCTCTTCAGTCCTGCCCCTCTTTGTTTCTCTCATTCGTCTTCCCACTACGGATACCGCTGGCGTCATCCATTCCCCATGAGCACTGCCCTTTCCTTCCAGGGAGCCAGCATGTTCCAGAGAGCCTGCGTTTCTACTCTAAAGGCGGTGAAGGGATGAGGTTTAATGAGAACAGCTCAGAAATGTAATCAACTAAGGAGGGTGTCATTCCTCCCGTGGCGCATCTGACCTCAAAGGATTCTCTTAGAAATACTTTCCCTTTCCTTTGATGAGAAGTGGCCCCTTCTCATAATTCGGGTAGCCGCAATGCAACAATACGATCCTGACAGTTTCCTCAAAATTTTAGTCTCCTCTCGTGTGGCTGGAGATGGGGGAGATAACAGTGAGGACTGGAGTCATTAAGCACTTGCTGTGAGTCCACTCTGGTGCCACCACCCTGTCACGTTATGTCCAGAGCTTCCCAATCATTCAGGTTTGTGACAGAAGTTGGCTGCTCTGAGGATTTAAAGAACATAATGGTGCTCATGGGTGGATCATTCTCTACGGAGCTGAGCACAGCACGTGCGGCCTTTCCACAGAGCCTGTACAATTAGGGATTCCAGCAGCATCGAAACAGGCATTCAATACTAGACTCATTTTTATAGACCACTTTTAATTTGAATTCATTCCAACATTCTCTTTTCTTCTGCATTCCCAGGGCAGTGTCTTCATTGAGCAGATGTCTTTGTCTGAGCAGATGTCTTTCCTTTCCTTTTGGGCTGACTCTGAACTCACCCCTGGGAGTCCGTCACTAATTCAGCCCATTACCACATGCACAGAGTTCCATTTTCCTCTCAGGCCACTCTACTGAATACTTGTCTTCATCTGATTTTATTGTCTGAAGTTTTAGGTAATTACTCAAATAAAAAAATCATGGTGGTCCTCAAAGACTTCCTTTGTCCTAAATCCTTTGGCCTTGAATAGGTAATTTTTAGTTTTGCTAAGTCTGGAATTTAGTGAAGTATCCTAGTAGAATTTACTGGCTGACTATAACCGCAGTATGAGGAGTGAGTACATGGAGAACACAGGACCTAGAATGGGTACTGGGTGCCACAGGGTAGGAACCAGAGAAAAGAATTCCTGCCTGATCAGCCAAAGCTACTGAACACTATAAATGCTAAAATCTTGGCTCCAGGCCAAGTCGGATCCCAAGGTTCCAGAGGCCAGACAAAGTTGGGCTTCAAAGCCAGGGCTGACACCTGGCTTAGCTGAGAGAGGGGCACCAGGGGTCAGCGTGGATTCTGTGTTTCCAAACTGTGCTTTTGCTCTGAAGACTCACACGGAGAGAAAGGTGGACCAAACTCAAGGAGACTGATGCCTGTTGGGGAAGGACTTGGGTGTGGCCACCAGGCACATAGATCTTTATGTAAAGTGCATGAAGTGTTTCAACACATGCTACTGTGTGTGATAAATTCTGCGAGCTAGATTTAGAAAGCATTATTTCTCATTCTATGGCTGAGAAATTATGACCCAGAGAAATGATGTGAGTCACCCAGAGTTACACAGCTAAGCCATGAGTGAGCCAGGACTCAGGCGGAGGCCCATTGAACTGGAAGTTGGTTGGCCACTCGCTTAATCTAGAGGTTTTACTCAGTGCCCACCAGGTATCTGATACAGTTTTAGCAGTTCAGGGCACATCTGAGAGCCAGACAGACAAGATCTCTGCCTCCCAGGGGCTCCCATGCCCTCCTCTGTGTTGCTGCCCCTGAACCCAGAAGGGTCCACTCAGGAAGTGGAAGGTGAGTGTGTGGTGTGGGGGACGAGGTGTCCCTGTTCATGGAGGAAGATACCTCCCTACTGCAGTTTAGAGTAATCAGAGCTGGAACTGAGGAGAGGCTGAACGTGGGCCATGCAGGGTGAGCGTGTGCTCTCTGCACTATCAAATTAATCTTCATAGTCCTTCAAGGCTGACAGTACTGGCATAGTTTACAGGTAGAAAAACTGAGGCTTGTGGAAAGGTTTTTTTTTTAATTGAATTCTTTATTGGTACAATTTATATACATCTCAAAATCACATATAACATTGGGAAATTTGTACCAGTATATGCCACAAGTTAATTCTCATTTTTACCCATATCCCTACC
>PVIC010017982.1:0-21974 GCA_004025085.1 Thryonomys swinderianus
GAAGGAGGGAAGGAGTGAAGGCAGGCAGGCAGGAAGACAGGAAGGCAGGAAGACAGCGAGGCAGGCAGGCCCGGTGCCTTGCCGGGGAGCCTCCAGGGAGGCCGAGAGAGGACAGCACCCCCCTCTCCGTGAGACACTGCTTGCACCTCCGTCTCTGCTTGACATGATTTATAACTTTGTGCAAAACTCCCACATTGCTTCCCTAGGAGAAGCAAGGACTTTAGACATAAATGATTAATCCATTAAATTAAAAATACCCCCGACCTCCCCATAGTTCAGACAAGCAGCGATTCATTCCCAGAACACAGTAATTATCTCCAAATCTGTTTATTACTCCAGCTTGGTGCTTTGGTGACTGCACCTCTTACTTAAGGACATATTTATGCTGCCTTTTACCTCAGCGATAATAGATGTTTCCCAAAGAAACTGGGCCTTGGTATTGTGATTTCATGTGAAGATTTTGCAAATTTATAAGAAAACGTATTTGCCCAGAACCTATTAATTTTAATTTATTTTTAGTATTCAGATTAACCCAAAAACAAGAGGGCACATCAGACCCAAAGCAAAACAGCTGTGCCCTTGCAGTGCGGCTGGGCGAAAGCTGCCCCTTTCACTTGTTCTAAGGGCTCCCGGAAGCCTCAGACCTATGTGGGCCCGCCTGGCCCGGGCAGAGGCTGCCATCTGACCAAAGCTTCTGCCCGTAGCAAGCAGGACGGGCAGGTGCCTGCTCCTCCCACTGAAGATCGATCCCTGGCGCACCCCAGGGGAGACACTTCCGTCCTGCCAGCTGTGGCGAGCACCCGCCCACCTGAGCAGCGACTTAGAAGAAAACTCCCTGACCTTGTCGCCGAGAAGCTGTCATGGGTGGAAAGGCAGTGAGGGAGCAAAGGTGTCTCCCACAGTTCTGGGCCGAGCCGCCGTGGAGGGGCGCCGTGCAGAGGCGGCAGAGGGGTCAGGAGCTCTTGGGGTGCCCGGCACGGGGGCTCTGCTGGGGGGATGTGTTGGGGCGTCGTGCCAGCGGGAGGGTTTCTGAGCGCGGGTTCAAAGCAAGGTCTGAGCCGGATGTAGAAGTCAGCGGGCCGGGCTGGGCCACCCGGGGGCGTAGCTAGGACGCCGCCCAGAGTTCGGCGCTGACTCGCTGAGCGGGGAGCAGGAGAGGCCCGCGGAGCACAGGCGAGGCGGCGCGGGCGGAGCGGAGGAGGAAGGCCGGCGGCCAGCGGGGCGGTGGGGACACGGCGGCGGACGGGCCGGAGGCGTGTGGGGGTCGCCCCCCCAGCACTTTCGGAGGGTGGAGGGACAGGGTAACCGGAGTTGGTTCTGGGGGGGGACGTAGAACCATCACGTGTAAACAGCTCCTCAAGGTGCGTGCAAGGAAAATAACGGGGTGTCGTTGGGGAAGAAGTTGGAGTAAAAGGGTACCTCCCTTTTCAAGACAGGAGAACATAGAAGCTTCGTTTGGAGTGACAGGAAAGAGCAAGTAGAGAGGAGGAAACTGAGGAGACAGACACTGGAGGCCAGTCCAGGAAGAGGGCGAGAAGGGAGGAACCCCGGAGTGAGGGGGCAGGACTTGGTGCCCAAAACTAGGCATTGCTCTGGAGAAAGGAAGGACGGCGGTCTAACTTCGGGGCCACAGAGCACCCCTGCCCACCGCCTCGCCCCGAGGCGGGAAGGGAAAGCGGCAGCGGCCCTGAGAGAGCAGGCACCCCAGAGCCGTCAGCTGGGGGGCCTCTCTCCAGAGACCCTGCCGCGGACGGGGCCCGAGGTCCGGAAGGGGCAGTGGAGGGTCGGGAGAGGAGGCTCTTTCTGGGAACTGGCATGACCGGGGCGCAAGGGACGGGCAGACGGACGCTGTGTCTGCAGTCAGAGTGTGGGAGGGAGGAGGGCGGTGCCCAGGGCCTCTCTCCAGCCCTGGTGCGGGGAGGAGGACGGAGAGGAGTTTTCTAGTGTCTGACCCTAACCTCTGCCCACAGAGACCAGAGCATCATGCGTTTTTCCATGCAGGGTTCATTCCGCGTCCCTGACTTTTAGGCAGGTTTTCTTTTGTTCTAGAATTTCCCATGCACTTTGGTTCAGAATTAGCACTGAATTGGTCAGAATAGGCTTCCAAGGCTGTATCCCCATTACTACTAGAGGCCAAGGGATTGGGTCCAGGTCCGTCGCCCCCAGAGGAATAGGCCAGGCAGCCACAGTGTCACTTCCTTCTAGGGTGGTGGCCCCGCCATCCGGTGGGCAGCACACCGAGTCCCTCAGGAGCCATGTTGAAGTCCAGGGCTGCGCCTCCATGGCTCAGGGCAGTTCCTCCCCCAGGGATCCAAGAGGAACACTCAGTTTCCCCGGCAGGAGTCTGGGGCCCACTTCCCAGTCCGTTGGTACCAGGGATGCCAGCAGTTTGCAGCCAAGGGGGCACATGAGAGAGCCCCGTGATGTCCCTGGCCCTGGCCCACTGCGGTACTTGAGTCCCCATAAAGTGGCTTCCCAGTCAGATACTTTCCCAGCAGCATCCCGTGTGCCGCAGTCAGCCACGCGTAACGCCTCGCTGGACAGGCCCAGTCAGCACGGGGTAAGCAACGCCCACACCTGCGGCAGTGTCCACAGCAGTTAGGCCACATTTATGTCCCCGCGAGAAGGTGGGGGCGGTACAGCCTCCCTGCCATTGCTGCACGGGTCTCCTCAGCCCGAGACCGAGGGCCTGGGACCCTGGCAGTGGGCCCTGCGCTGTCCTGCCCAAGCCCCAGGTGGTGGCGATAGATGTTCGAGTCTGAAAACCTCTCGAATCCACATCTTCCTAGGAGAGATCAGGGCTAAGGCCAAGGCCAGTCACCAATCCCGGTCCACAACACTTCCGGAGTGCCAGGCCCGCTTCCTGAGTGCCCGTTTCCCACACCAGCCCTGTCCCAACCTAAAGACAGCACAGCAACCAGGGTGCCATGGTGCCTGGGTCAGGTGGGGAGAACTGGAGCCTGCTCCCTCGGCCTCCTGGGACCGGTGTCCCCGTCCCCAGCGCTCCCTCTGGGGGTGACCCTCGCCCTGAAGAGCCGAGTCACCTTCCTCGGCTGGGAGCGCAGGGCCTGGGGGCCCCTGACTGGCGCTGCAGGAGCCTGGCTGCGCAGTACCCACGGCAAGCTCTGCAGAGCCCACCAAGGTCACCAGGGTGCCAGGCTCGGGGAGGAGGCCCTCGGCCTCCAGCTGGTACCGCGATACGGTAATGTCCAACTTAGCAAAGCGACAGTCATTGCTGCCATTTTCCAAATTTCCTCAAGGCTGCACTTGCTTTTCCCTTCTAGATAAACTCAGAATTGTTTCGACAACCCCCCCACTAACTGATTTAAACTACAGTTAGACGGGAGCAGGATGGAGCTCAGAGGCAGCCTCTCTGCCTCGGGTCCTGAGTTCAGTCCCCAATACCAAAAGAATTAGAGTTAGATTAAATATGTGGCTGAATGTGGCATACCGTTTTATTATCAATGGCAAGACTTCTTATCCAAGAGCATCTCCTTCCGGGAGCCAGGGATTTAGCGCAAGTGGCACCGCACCTGCCTCGGATGCACAAGAGCCGGAGTTCAGTGCCCCGTGCCACCAAAGAAACCCGAAACCATGAAAAACAAACAGACAAGAACATCTCCTTCCAGTTATCCCAGACTTTTTACGACACTGGGGAGGTTTTCTATCTTTCTTCCCTTTGCATTTTTCTTCACTCTGTTTTCTGCCTGGTCATCTTTGCATAAAAGATGCATACAAGGAAGTTTATTATTGTGTATGTTTTGGTACCAAAGTCTTTATTGAACTAATTATCCTTACCTTTTTTTAGTTGCCTGAAGGATATCCATATAAAATACCATTTTTCTCCGTCTTTTTAACATGTGTCTCTCATCTTTTACCCTCCACTGAGAGCACCCTGCACGCTAGTGTCTAATATCGCCTTTCTTTTCTCCTTTTTCTCTTTCCTGACTTAATGTTTCCTCATTGTGAAGAGAACAGTGCTGTTCTTTCTTTTTATAGAGCTATTCTTCATTGTAAGAGGAAAATACCATTTTGTTCCTATTTTATTGAGGTTTTTTTACCCAAGAAATAGACTTCAGTTTTTTTTCCAAAAACCTTTTCAATGTCTAGCAAGAAAATCAAATGCATTTTCTTTTGACTGCCAGTGACTTTGGATCTGATTAATTATAGATTTCCTAACAGCCATTGAGACCTACAGCCCTCGGTCAGTGTGTTCTTACCGTACCACACTAGACTGGAGTTGTGAACCGTGTACTTGGGGCTGTGGTCCCCCTGGTCCCTGGTCTGTAGCCGCCCCCTCTTCACGTGTCCTCTCCGTCCCCTCCCCCCCTGTTAGATTTTGGTGTCCAGGTTCTACTAGGTACTTGATGGAATGAGGGATGTCTTTCCTAGTCTATGTTCTAGAAATTATCCAATCCTTTAGTATGCAAAGGAAATCTATAAAACTAGTGGAGGGTGCCTTTCAGGTTAGCACCATATTAATTTTTTTTTTTTTTTGCTTTTTGGAGACAGGGTCTCGCTTTGTAGTTCAGGCTCGCCCTGAGCTCACTATGGTGCCCATATTAAATTTTTTAAAATATCCCATCCTTAATTCCATGCTGCTACTTTAAAATTTCCTTTTAAATGATCTGTTTCAATAAGATTTTCACATTTATGGGCCAGGGATTTAGCTCAGTGGTTCTGGCACCTGCCTAGCAAGCCCAAGGTCCCTGGTTCAATCCCTAGTAACCATATACAACAATACTGGGCATGGTGGCTCTCGCCTGTCATCCCAGCACTCGGGAGGCAGAAACAGGAGGATTGCTGAGTTCGGGGTTTGCCTGGGCTACACAGTGAGTCCAGGGCCATCCTGAACTACAAAGCGAGACCCTGTCTCAAAAAATATATATATTTTTTCACATTTATTAGGCATAATAGAATATAGTAGCCTCACACTTTTAATACATTCTGTGCTCTTTGTTTCTTTTCATTTATTAAACTTACCAGAATTTAGAAGTTTTATTGGTTTTTATAAACAGCTCTTAAATTTCTTTATCAGCTGTTCTTTCATGGCTTTCTAAGTGATCCAGTCATTTCTGCTTCCATCTCTATTGAGTCTTCTGCTTTCCTCAGGATCACTTTGGGGTTTCCAGGGCAAACAGAGGCGATCTATCAAAGCCCACGTTCCCCAGCCCCCAAGTCCTGGCCCCGTGGACTCTAGCACTGTACATTTCTCCAGTCACCCACAGCCAGTGCTTCTGGAGCCCAGCGCCATCTCTGTGCTCCTGACTTCCCGGGCGAACTTCCGTCCGTTCAGCTCGAGCCCCACTCCTCCTCTCTGCGGTGCAGGGACGTTTCTTCCTCTCGGGGCGAGGAGGCAGAGGAGCGAGGTCCTCGGGCAGGCTTGCTGGGGCCCAGCGCCGCCTCCGCCCCACTCGCCAGGGCTGGGACGAGGCTCTTTCCCCGGGAGACACTGAACGAGGAAGAACCGGGAGCAGTCGGCCTCCTCCTCGGGTCTCTGTGCTACTGGCCCCAAGACCCTCTGAGCTCATGTTGTGGACCCTGCTCGGGGTTATTTGAGGGTGAGGTCAGGGCCTCTGCCGGTTGTCCGTTTGCACTTCACCTTTGCTCCCCAACTTTGCCCAAGGGTGGCCGAGGACAGGCTTGAAACTCAGGCTGAGTCGAAGCGAGGAGCCCAGTGCCCGCCTCACAGCGAGCCTGTGGAGCTTCTGCCCTGCCGCCCCGAGCCCGGGTGACTGGGGTCCCGCTGCCTCGCCACCGCAGCGTGTCTCCCGCAGGAGCGCCCCTGTGCCCAAGCGAGCGAGCTCCTCAGGTGCCTGGTGCCTTTCACCCCGAACAGCAGAACTCCAGGTGCCCTAGGGAAGTGCAGTTGGCTACTGCAGGAAGAATCCATCCCCACCCCCAAAAGGGGTGTCATTTGCTCATGTGTGTCATTTTCGGGTAATTTACACAAACTCCCACAACCCCTTTCAGAAATGCGTAGAGTAAAACGTACGGATACATATAAACCCTCACCGCCAGCGGAAGTGATGGTGACCATTTCCTGGGCGCAGAGCTGAGAGCAGCAAGGGAGGCCCTCCAGGCAGGCCTGACCGGTGTCGCCCACGGGCAGCCTGCGTGAGGAGGGCCTTGGCACGGTGCGAGGGGCCGGGCCTCACCCTCGCGCGCGCTCAGCCAGGGCCCAGCCGTTCACCTGGCCTCCAGGACCGGAGAAGTGAAAGCCGACGCACTGGAAAGCCAGCGGACTTCCCCGAGCAGTGACGCCATGAGTGCCCCTGCCCGTCATGCCCTTAAGTGCTTTCAGAAGCATTTCCTCCAAGAAATTAAGCCCCTGTCCAGTGGTTTCCCGATAGCAGAAATAATATATCTGAGTTGTAGTCATTCAGAAATAAATTCCAGGGATCATTGCTCTTTACATGCGGCAGCTGAAGGACATTAAATATTTATTTAGCTGTCTTTCTGCTCATATTTAGAATAGTGATGAAAGCCGTGAGTTACCCGGTGCAGCGCCTGGCATGTCATGGCCTGCAATCCATTTCGCAGCCCTTCCTGTCAGGCTTTGGGCTGCGAAGAGGGTCCCCGCAAACTCGAGTCACCCCCGGTTCCCTCTCGGGGACAGCGTCAGGGCTGGGACGCGAGCGCAAGGCCAGGCGAGGGCCTTCTCTGACTGGCACCGATTCCTACCCACAGTGCCGCCAGTCATCCGTGTCTACCCAGAAACTCAGGCGCAGGAGCCCGGCGTGGCGGCCAGCCTGAAGTGCCACGCGGAGGGCATCCCAGTGCCCAGGATCACTTGGCTGAAAAACGGCATGGATGTCTCCACCCAGATGTCCACACGGCTCTCCCTCCTGGGTAAGAACCACCGAGTGCCTGCGGCCTCCTCCCGCCCGGCCCCAGCCGGTCCACACCCCGCGAGTGGAGGCCAGAGGCGGACTCCCTTCCCGGTCCCACACGTCAGGGAGCAGGCGCCTCGGTACGCGGTCTACACGCTTCGGGGGCTCCGGGAGAGCCGTAATGAGAGCCGTTTCCAGGTGACCCGGCTGTCTCCAGCCGTCCCGCTCATTCCTGAGCACGCTGTCAGGACGCTGGCTGCCCCCACCCGCCCAGGGGCCGTGCCAGGCCGAGTGGGCGCCCAGCACTGTCCCTTCTGCAGCCAGCGGGAGCGAGCTCCGCATTGGCAGCGTTCGGTACGAGGACACCGGCGCGTACACCTGCATCGCCAGGAACGAGGTGGGCGTGGACGAAGACATCTCGTCACTCTTCATCGAGGACTCGGCCAGGAAGACCCGTGAGTCGCCCTCGCCTCGAAGGGCCTGGCCGAGCTGGTCGGGGCGTCGGGCAGGTGGCAAAGAGGCCACAGAATGAGCGGGGCCACGTCCTCCCAAGCGTGAGCCCTGCGGGCCCTGGACACTCCTCACTCCTGTGAGTTAAGCTGGGCAGAGGCCTGTGAGTATGCCAGGCCCTCCACCTGGCAAGCTCGTCAGCTCTGGGGACTGGCAGGCGGCTCCCAGGACCACGGGGCTCCCGTGCCCCAGCCCCGCTGGGAAGCGGCTAAGCTGCTCCTTCCGTCCACCCACCGGGGCTGGTCCCCGGAACCCTGGGGTCCACCTTTATCCACAGTCGGGCCTCCCATGGTCTCAAAGTAGTGCGCTGAAAACTCCAGCCTTAGATAACTTGTTATATTGCCAAAGTTTATTAGTAATTACAGTTCATCTCTTACTGTGCTGAACTTGTAAACTGTAGGTAGGTACATACGCGTGGGCAGCAGCAGACTGTGGGGGACTCAGTGCTGCCGGTTTCGGGCCTCCTTGGACTGTGCCCCACAGATGAGGGACCGCAGGGCCAGCCCACCAGGGAAGCGCGGTGGCCTTGACACCAGGGCTGGCACCCAACCGCGGCTGTGTTCTGTCCTTGTAGCCACTGCCCCCTCGGCACGCCCACAGGCCTGCCCGCGAGAATTCATGAGCCAGGGGCTGCTGACAGGCTCCTTCCCTTGAAGACTGCAGGCCAAGTGCCTGGCATCAGGGAAGACAATCAGGAGTAGTGGGCACGTTCTCCCTGGGAGAACCCCAGTGGATTCAGTCCTCCGGAACTAAGTCAGCTGATCTGGGGGAAACGCTCTTCGTCCTCGTCCTTCACAGAGTAGGGGACTCTGTCTCCCTAGCTGCTGTGGTCCCGGGTCCTCATTCCAAAGACTGACTTAGGATCAAAAGGGTGCCGAGAGCTGGGAGCTTTGGAGGCTGCGGATTCTGCACGTGACGGGTGGGCGCCGGCCTGTCCCCGCGCGGAGTGAAGCGCTACGGTCAAGGTCTGACTTGCTCTCTCTTCCCTCCTGGCGCCGTCTCCGCTCCGTCCCGCTCCTTCTCCGCTCCGTCCGGCTCCGGGCAGTGGCGAACATCCTCTGGCGAGAGGAAGGTACAGCTTGCCCTGTGTCGTGCCTGTGCATGCTCGGGCTCCCGCGCGGGGCGCGGATCTGTGACCCCCCCCAGCTTTGTGGACCCTTGACATTGTGCCCTCAGGGTCACAGGCCAGATCCGGTGGGAGCGGAGAGGTCAGACGCAAACTCAGACAGGCCGCACGCCAAATCAAAACCCTGCTCACGTGTTGGGTGGCCACTGTTTAACGGAAAGTTTCCATCAAAAGCTGCAGGCGGAGCAGACCCCTCTGCAGAAACTCCCAGTCAGATCCGAGCCTCGCGCTCTTCCCAGCCGCTGACAGTCCCACTGGGTTTCATGTTTGGTTATTGTTTGTTTTTAAAAGTCCACAGTGCTGGGTTAACTTAAGTGGTAGAACACTCGCCTGGGACGCGTGAGATCCTGCGTTCAGTCCCCAGCAGTGCTAAAAATAAATGGATACAATTAAATTTTAAAAATATCACCCCCCCCATACACAAAGTCGAACATCCCTGGTGGTACCCACAATAGCTGTGCCTTAATTATGTTTGGATACACTATAGAAAAAAATGATCTATGCAAATATGTATTTTTCAATGTATAGATTTTCAAAAGCATATCTTATTTATGAAACAAATCTTTAGCTATTGGATTGAGCCACACATAACTGCCATTTCCGTACATCAACAATGGTCTGTTATCGACAAGTTCATGTGGTCCAGGAACAGCATGGAGGCCCAGGCGCTGGCTCAGAGCTGGGTCACGACACACATGTGTCCCAGCCGCATCCTGCGAGCTCTGAACCAGGTCTGGGCCCAGGTCGCCCTCGGGTGACTAACCTCTGGTTGGGCAGACGGAAGTGCAGCAGGGCACCCCCGTGCTGTGGCGCTGAGCACAACAGTGCCCTCTCAGGAGCTGGGCGTCTCCTGTGCTAACGGACTGAATGGAGCAGAAGCCACCCTACGCAGGACCTTCTTGGCACAGGCCCCAGCGGCACTCAAGGCTGCATCATTGCCAGCGACCACAGGCTATGCCCAGGGCCATGCCATGCGCAGTGGCACCGCCCAGTCCCAAGGGCCTGAGGCCAGGACGACCATGTGCAATCTTTAGAGGGAAGGGAGATGGTGACTTGTATTTTACAGTTGTGTTAAGTCACTAAAAACATACTCTATTATGCCGTTTGGTCCATTAGCAGCTTCCTCCAAATGCTGAGTCCTTACATACTTAGAATTTATATAAATCCTGATTTTCTAGCATTAAAAAAAAAAGTAAGGAGGGAGCAAAAAAAAGGAGAAATGGAATAGGAAAGAGAAGGTGAGGAGATTGTGTGTCTCTCTGGCCATGTCTGCCCTTAGGGAGAGACAGAGAGAGGGCAGGGCCCAAAGCTAGGACTCAGGGTTGAACCCCGGCTCTGGCACAGAGGCTGCCGGCCCCAGACAGGCCCTGCCCCTCCTCGGTCTTCAGCCTCCAGCCGTCAGCCGGGCTGCCTGCCCGGGTCCCTTCTCTAAGGCCCAGATCTGCTCCCAGAGCGCTCAGCCCTCGGCCAGGGCAGACAGGCGGGTGAGGCCAGGCTGCTGCCAAGGGTCCGGAAGGAGAAGCAGACAGGCCAGCCCGAGCGGGGGGACCGCCTACCCCCTCGGCAGCCCCCGGGAGCAAGCACTGACGCTGTTTCTAAATGCTTCAGACGCGTGGTGCTTTTGGGTAGCATCTGAGCCATTCTGCTCTGACTGACCTCCAACAGCCCACCGCGGGATGTTTTCCACTCCAGAATAGGCAAGGTCAAAGCAATGCCAGAGCCGAGGCCGTGGGTGTCGATAAACCTGGTTGGTGGCCGACCTAGATGCCGCCGTATCGGGCAACGGCACGTGCTTGGGACACCGGGATCTTGCAGAGTGGAGCAGGCTGACTGGTCTCAGCCCCAGGTCCCTGTCTTGCCACCCACCAGGCGGTGTCTCCACTGACCCCGCACCCCACCCCCTTCTGCCTGAGTTGCGTCTTGCACCGCGGCCGTACCCACACCGCCTGTGTCTTGTGTCCTCTGCGCCGGGTGCGACCTGTCTGGAGCTGGCTGTCACAGGGCCTGACTGTGCCATCTGCCCCGCCAGGCCTGAGCGTGGGAAACATGTTCTACGTCTTCTCCGACGACGGCATTGTCGTCATCCACCCCGTGCACTGCGAGATCCGGAGGCACCTCAGACCCACGGAGAAGATCTTCATGAGCTACGTGAGTCTGTGGCCGGGGCCGTGGCTCTCAGCGAGGCTGGCTGTGCGCGCCGCAGGAGCTGCCTCTCCGTTCTCCACCCCTCGGCCTGTGCCGCGCGCGGAGCTCCAGGCGGGGCTGGGTAGTGTGGGTTTCTCGAGGCCGTGGGAACAGCGTGCAAACAGACGGCTGCCGGACAGTGCTCTCCAGGGCCCGGTAGGGAGAAAGACACTCACAGCCCCGAGCCTCACGGCCGCTGCGACTACAGGACAAGGCCAAGGAGACAGTGAGGGTGGAGTGGACAGACGGAAGGAAAGATTGCTAGTGACAGACCCACAGCAGCCCTTGCTTGGTCAAGGCCTAGCTGGCAAGAAGAGCCCGGGGCTGAGCCTCCGACCCGGGGCCTCTTCCTGTTCCATTTCCCACCTGGTTTGCAGGAAACTCTGGGCTCCTTAATAATAGGACCTGCAGCCCCGCGGAGGACGACTCTGCCCGGCTGACAGACAAAACCGAGTGTCAGAGGAGAACGCAGCCGGCGGAGCAGAGGGAGGAGGTAGTGCCAGGGCCGCTGGACTAGCCGAGCCAGATAAGGCCTGTCCTCCAGGTGACATCCACACGGAGAACTAACCCGATGGGTGTGTGCCAAAGAGCTTCCCGGGCAGAGGACAGCCATGCCTGGGCCCCGGGGGAAGATGGCAGCACAGGCGTGCTGGGGAAGGGAGGAAAACCTGGGGTTCTCTTCTGAGCAAGAGGGAATGTTCTTTGGGTGAGAGACAGGGAGGACGCCATGACAGGGCTCACATTTTCCCGCGATCCTGGGGGCACGGGGCAGAGACTGGCTGGGCAGGCCGGGCTAGCACGAGGAGCCACAGCCTGTGGCGGTGATGGTGTGGCTGGACCCGGGCACAGGGGTCAGCGTGGTGGGACAGGAATTGCTGGAAGTGTATTTAAGGGAAGGCGGAAAGGATCTGGGGCGTGGGGGATGGGAAGCGGGAAGACCTGAGGATACTCTCCACGTGTCTGGTCTAGGAAAACACAGCGAGCTTCAGCTGAGCGGCCCCGGGGCGGGTGTGAGGGCTGGCTTGGGACGCACACGTGTGAGCGACACACAGAAGCCCCACGTGGACAGGAGAGTGCAGTGGGGACTGCATTTCAAGCTGTGGGCTTTGATAGGACCAGTGGAGGAGGAAGTAGCTTTAGAAAACTAGGCCTGAAGGCTGGGCACGCCAACATGGGCGAGTTGACATCTATCCGCAGAGAAGGCCCAGCCCTGGGCTGGAGGGGCGGGAGGGGGCAGGGCTCAGCTGTGTGGGCAAGGACTAAGCCCAGGGAGTAAAGAGAAAGGGGACAGCGGGCCACTCTCAGAGGTGTCTGGCCGGAGACAGGACACAGAGAGAAGGCAGTGCCACTCGGGAACAGCAGAGGGTTGCGGAGAACTGTCACCGAGGAGCTAGGAGCAGAGGTCGGTGACAGCGGGAGGTTTGGGAACAATAGTCTGTCAGTCCCGAGGAAGAGGGAAGGAGGGACCCGGGAGCCCCAGGGAGAGGAAGGGAGAGTCCCATGGCCCCTCTCCCCTACAGGAAGAAATCTGTCCCCGGGAAGGAGATGCCCCCCAGCGGTGCCAGTGGGCGTCTGCCGTCAACGTCAGGAACCGGTACCTCTACGTGGCCCAGCCGACGCTCAGCAGAATCCTGGTGGTCGATGTTCAGGCCCAGAAAGTCCTACAGGTACGCATTTGGAAAGGAGGGAGAAAGACCCCATGCGCTGGGCACAGCGTGCCATGTTCGCCTTTGCTGTCTGCAAGCCCAGCCGCAGGGCCCAGGGCACGCACGCCCACTCTCTGAGCAGTGCTGGCTCCTGCGCACCAGACACTGTTCCAGCCACTCTGGGTGCCCTGAATTAGCAAGTGCTCCCACAGCTCCGAGTGTCACTGAGGACCCAGAACACACGTCGCAATCTCAGGGCACTGTGCCCAAGGGGGCTCTGTGCAAAGCCAGGTGACACGGGCAGAGGGAGCTCAGGACTAAGCAGCCCCTCTGTGGATGGGCACAGAGTACAAGCGCTGAATGCTGCGCAGGTCGCACAGAGAGCAGCGAGTGGACACGAGGCCAGGCGGGTCCCAGAGCAGGAGCCCCAGGGGGCCAGTCCGCACTGAGGGGACACTGCCAGAGAAGGCAGGGGTCGGTGGGGCCGAGTCCGGACCAGAGAGGGCGGCGGCGGCGGCAGGGAGGGTGATCAGACCCTTGATGCATTTCAAACAGAGCCTAACAGGTTTTCTGCCGCGGAGTGGAAGGTCTGAGGCGGCGAGGCAGGCGCGTCTGGTCACTCGAGCGCAGAATGACACATCACTTCCGGCGTGTGCCGGCTGAGCGACGGCCCCACGACGGCCCCGCTAATCCCCGGAGCCTGCGAGTGTCGGGTTAGACAGCCAAGGGGACCGCACAGAGGCGGCTGCGGTTTGCAGACCAGGAGACGGCCCTGGACTGCGCAGTGGGCCTCAGGGCTGCGGCTCCGCATCAGAGGGAGGCAGACACTTGTCCCCCGGGGTGGAGGGGTCCCTGTGAGCCTGAGCCAGGACGGCACAGGGCATCGGGCAGGGCACGCAGCCACTGGCTGGCAGACAAGGGGAGAGGCCTCCGGGGAGCCGCTGGCAGGAGCGCGGGCACGCCGCCACACCGCTCTACCTCGGCGACGCGACCGGCTGGGTTCCAAAAGTGCAGGAGAATTTTCTGTGTTGTTTTGAGCCCCCGGGGCCCTGCTAACCTGTCAGGCCGGCGCCATAAACAAAAACACTCTGGTAAGAGCGGCCTGGGACAGGTGGGGGCAAAGCAGAGACCAGAAATCAGCTTGAAATGCTTCTAGACATATTAAATAGCAACATCAAGGCAGCAGGAGGACAAATCGGTCTCAAGAGAAATGTAGGCTTGAGACGCCCAGTGGGTGAAACCCCAGGGGCGACAGAGGCAAAGGCCGGGCGGCCGCGGGTGATGAGCAGGAGCGAGGGGGCTCCTGGCACAGGCGTCCGGAGGGGCTGGCCTGAGAGGGAGGGAGGGGCACGGGAGGCGCAGGGCAGCGGGCAGCGTGGGCGCTGTGAACCCGGGACAGGCCGGGCCCCTGGTGCCGGTTCCCCAGAGCGGGTCACCTTGGCGGGGACAGCGAGGACAGCGGTGGGAGCGTGGGCCTGCTGGTGGGACGCAGGCTGGAGCACCAGGGAGGGAGGTGCAGAGAGGACGGCTGAGGCCGGAGCTGGGAGCACGAGCCCAAAGGCCACCTCCGGTAGGTAACACCCTGCCGCCCTCTCCCTGGCATCACCGCAGCAGGCAGGATCCATGGGATCCAGGGCCCAGGAGATGCCAGCCTTTCCTGAAGGAGTCCTCCCCTGCTGGAGCAGGAGGAAATGGGGTGTCTTCAGGGCAGGGGGGGGGCGCCGTGGGACTCAGACAAACTCATCTCGATGCTTGTAGTTTCTCAGTGAAAGAAGGATTGCTCCCATTCTTTTGTCCCTGTTTTTTTATCATCTCAATTCCCTAGTTTTCTCCAGTTAAGTCCCCTCTGTCTTGTACTCAAAGTATTTGATCCATTTATACTCCATGTAATTATATAGTTGAGTCTACTCTCTTTTTATTGGACCTGTTCATATGGCTTTTTTCTCCTTTTGAGTTTTTTTTTTTTTGCCAAACATTTTAATTCTATTTTTCCTATCAGCCTGTTAAAGATTTTAAGACACATCCTTGCAGCAATACACATGCATATAGATTGTTATTTCCCTTCCCCAGTAATTTTGGAACACTTTAACCCGCTTAGCTCTTCTGTGTCTTTAGTTATTATGATAACTGATTTTAAATCTATATATCTTAACTCTGCAAGACATTTTTTTTTTTTTGAGACAGGGTCTCGCTTTGTAGTTCAGGCTGGCCCTGAGCTCACTATGTATCCCAGGCAAGCCTCGAACTCAGCAATCCTCCTGCCTCTGCCTCCCGCGTGCTGGGATGACAGGCGTGAGCCACCAGGCCCGGCACTGTGGTATATGGTACTGATGGCTGGTGGGGGTGAGTCACCAAGCCTGGTATTATTATATGCAGTTATAGGGGATCAAACCAGGGACCTTGCACTTGCTGGGCAGGTGCCCAAACCACTGAGCTTAATCTCTGGCCCTTGTTTTGTTTTTTTTTTGAGACAAGCCCACCCTATGTAGCCCGGACTGGTCTTGAACTCACAATATTCCTGCCTGAGCCGCTCAAGTGCTGGGATTACACCTCTGCACCACCCTGCCCAGCCAGGACGTATTATTTAAACAGACGGTCATTAGTACTTCTGCGTGTATCTACCTCCTACTGCTCCTTTCTCCTGAAGTACAGAGGAACCCCACCTCTTTGGTACTGGGGATCAAACTCAGGACCTTGTGCTTTCAAGGCAGGCATAGGTCACTGCGCTAACCCTGTGGCCCCTGTGTCCTCATTTAATAGTTATTACAATGTCGGTCTGCCGGCAACAGGTTCGCAGGTTTTGCCTGTTTGAGAATATGTATTTTGTCTATTTCTGAAGGTTATTTTCACTGGGTAAGGAATTCTAGATTGGCACCATTTTCTTTTGGCATGTACAGATGTCATCCTGTTTCTCCTCTGTTGTCGATGAGAGGTCGGTTTTCAGTCTCAACGCTGTTCCTCTGAAGGCGACGATCTCTCTCCAGGCTTCAGATGTTTCTTTGGTCTTGAGCAGTTGACGCAGTGCCTGGGTAGGGTGTTCTTTGCATTACTCTGGTTTGAGGTTCGAAGAGGCTCTTGAACATGTAGATTGAGGTTTTTCATCAGATCGGGGAAATCGCAGCAATTCTCGCGATATTCTGCTGCCGCCTCCTCCCCCGCCCTGCTCTTCTTTTCCCACCGTGTCTCCAAGTTCCTCCGGCTGCTTTTCGGGTACGTTCCATCACCCCGGTTCCTGCTGTGTCTCACACTGATTTAACAAGACTGTTTACTGATGTCTTATTTCAGGTATTTCACTTTTCACTTCTTTAATTTCAACTTAATTATAGATAGATAGATAGATAGATAGATAGATAGATAGATAGATAGATAGATAGATAGATAGATAGATAGATAGAGAGATTATTCTTTGAGACAGGGTCTCGCTTTATAGTTCAGGCTGGCTCTGAGCTCACTATGTAGCCCAGGCAAGCCTCAAACTCAGCAATCCTCCTGCTTCTGCCTCCCGTGTGCTGGGATGACAGGCATGAGCCACCTCGCCCGGCATTGTGGTATGTGGTATTGATGGCTGGTGGGCGTGAGTCTCCACACCCAGCATTGTATGTGGTTACCGGGGATCGAACTAAGGACCTTGTGCTTGCGAGGCAGGTGCTGGAACCACTGAGCTAACCCTCCAGCCCCTAGATATATTTATTCTTAATTATCATTTTGCGGATCACCTGTCAGTCTTTTAATGTTGCTTTACATCATATCATATCTTAGGTTGCCTGTCTCTTAGACTTCAAATCCACATCTTATATTGTAGAGACTGTAAATGACGGTCACTCACAGAAACGGTTTCCCTGCAGCTCAGGCTGCCCCCACTTCCACCCTCACTTGGAGGCTTTAAACCAGGGGTCTGTTGTTTTCCCCCCTTTACTGCCAGCCCTTCATTGCTTAGGGTGCTGAAACTACAGACAATTCTCCTCTGACATAGGAGATCAGCTATGCTGCTCCCCGTCTCCTCCACAGCGCCTCAGAAAGGAGCGTGAGGCAGGAAGTTAAGCAGAAAGGAGAAGTAATGGCTACTGTCCAGCTTTTAAGAAGCGTGCTGTGAAGAGAGCGGAAAAACGGAGTGGCCAGAAGACAGTGTGGTTGTGAGAGCTTTTCTCTTTTTTAAGAGCGTGAGAGCCAGGCACGGTGGAACATCCCTATAATCCCAGAACTTGGGAGGCGGAGGCAGGAGGATCCCTGTGAGTTCAAGGTCAGTCTATGCTACACAGTGAGACCCTGTCTGGAAAGAAGAGAGGCTGGGAGAGAGGAGAGGGAGAGACTAAAGGTCATGTCCAGATGACACTGTTAGGCTATGTGAGGCAGCTCTGGGAAGCAGAAGACAATGTCGGGTGCCAAAGCCTGAGTTCAAGACACAGAACAGGTGGGCTCCCTCGAGGGTACAGCCGTCCGGAGAAGGTAGAGTCTAGGAGAACAAAAATAGTCTGTCCTTGAGCCTTCAGGGGACAGGGGCTCGTGGCTGGAGTGGGGGAGTAGCGGAGTCTCCAGGGCAGGTGAGGAGGGGACCGAAAAACACCTTGGCAGACAGTGCTGAGCCTCTCAGTGCTGCGTGAGCTCCCTGTGCGCACCAGCGAGCTGGTCCTTCGGAGCCAGTTCCAGCAGGAGGAAGAATCAGATCAGGCAGAAGCCCAGGAGCCGGGAGACAGGAGGTCAAAGAAGAGTGTTTCTAAAATGAAACAGCGTCCAGGGGAAATCTTGTTGAAGGGTCAGAAGGAGGATCCCAGGGCCAGGGATGTCGCTCAACTGCCCAGCACCTGCCTGCCAGCCATGAGGTCCTGAGTTCGATCCCTGATACTAAAAGAAAGATGTACCTCCACAGTGTGATCTCTGAAGTGGGCGTGGAGGGGAAGCAAAAGATGCGCATTCGGTAGCAATGACTCGAGTGAAAACAGGTGCTCTGTAGATGCGTCTGTAGAGAAGTTCGGACCAGTGTGCGCGGAGATGCTTTTTCTGCACCCAACCAGAAAGGCTTCCATATAGTTTTTTGAAATTGAAATTTCGGAAATTACGCTGACAAGGTACAAGTTATGATGGCTGAGGTCAGGTAGCAGAAAAGATCACTGAAATAAAGAACCAAGAAAGTGGGTTTTGGACAAATCAACCATGTGGATGGATTTGAAGGCACCACACTTGGTGACCCAGAGAGCCATAGAAACAATGGCAGTGGGGCCGGGGATTTAGCTCAGTGGTTCCGCGTCTGCCTGGCAAGCACAAGGTCCTGAGTTTGATCCCCAGCAACCACACACCACAGTGCCGGGCGCGGTGGCTCACACCTGTCATCCCAGCACTCGGGAGGCAGAGGCAGGAGGATTGCTGAGTTTGAGGCTTGCCTGGGCTCGATAGTGAGCTCAGGGCCAGCCTGGACTACAAAGGGAGACCCTGCCTCAAAAAAAAAGATGACCGTGAATCCTGGGTCCTCACATTCAGCGAGCAAAGGGAGTACCTAGGAAGTTGGCCGGTGCACGGCAGGCGCACGTCCTGGGGCTGGGGTCAGGTCACATGGGTGCTCTCATCGTGGCGAACTGCCGGAGAGGCTCTAGCTTCCGCAGCAGAGTTTCAGATTCTGCAGTTAAAGAGACTGCAAGAAAGAAGCTGCTCACAGCCAGAGAGGAGAGGGACGACGGGCCGGCTCAGAGTCCATCTCACTGCGGGAACAGCGACGCGCGGACGCAGGACACGGGGAGGGTCCCACGTGCACCGGGGCCGCAGAGGGGGGCGTGCGCCCCGCGTTTCTCGCTGGGACCCCCGAGAGGCCAGCTCTCCACCCCCGAATGACGTCCCTGGACACAAAGCCCCGAAACGACCACACCCCCTTCCGCCACAGAGGTGACCAACCTGGTGCCGTCTCTCTTCAAGTCCATAGGTGTGGACCCTCTGCCGGCTAAGCTGTCCTACGACAAGTCGCACGACCAGGTGTGGGTGCTGAGCCGGGGGGAGAGGCCCCGGCCCCGGCGGAGCCTGCAGGTAGGTTAGAGGGGGCCCGCCAAACAGACGCCTCTGGCTGCAGGGCACTTCCCCGTTTACCCGAAGTAGTTCCACTGGCTCCAGGAGAAAGCAGGAGACGGCCTCAGGGAACTGCCCACGCCAGGCAGGGAGCAGAGTGTCCTCGGCCAGGCCGGCTTGCGGACAGGCGTGTGGACGCTGACAGAGTCTGTCTCCATGACAACCCGGACCCCGCCTACCGGCCAGGAGCTCCTGGAACCAAGCAGGCTGAGGCAGGAAGAAGGGGACACAGCTTTCTTCCCCCTGGGCTGGGCAGGTTGGGGAGCCGCACGTCCTAGACGCCGGCTGTCCTCCTCAGTTTCCTGTTGCTGTGCCCCGGCTGGCCCGTTTACAGAGGAGAGGCGTGTATTTTGGCTCACGGCTTTCCCCAACATCAGGCCGCGACGCCTGGCCGGCTTCCGGTGGGAGCTTCTTGCTGCAGCTTCTCCACAGCAGAGGCGGGGGCGGGGCGCGGGGCGTGAGGAGTTGTCACAGCTGTGCTTTCCGGAGCTCGCTCAGCCTTCCATGGCGGCGCGCTGGTGACCTCCCCACCTCGCAGAGGTCCCCTGCCTCCTAGCAGCGTCACGTCTGCACTGAGCCTCGCGTCAATGTCTGTGGGACAAACTCCATCCAGACGATAGCAAAGGCTAATAAAAGGGGAGAAGCAGCCTTAGCAATTACGTCCGTGAACAATAGTACTTTTACTAGGCTTTCCCAGTGTGCCAGGGCAGAGAAAAATTACACAATTTGCCTGTGGTGCGGCCCATACATTACTACCCTGCCGTGTACTTACCGCCCCCAGGAAGAGACTGGGCTCCAGAGACCCGGGGCTTCCCTGCACCCGCCGGGAAGCTCCACCCAGCCCTGGGCTGCGGCTGGCATGCCCATTCGCTTGAATCTCACCAAGAGAACTCTAGGTGTTCAGAATTCACCCAGTACAGGCACGGATGACCTGAGGCATTAGAGTTTAATTCCCTCTCAGAAACCCACCTGAGGGCGACTGCCCACGGCACCAGGAGGGCTAGGGCGAGAAGCAGCCCCTCCTGGGCACGGGCTACCTGCCTCGCTCCTGCCCGATCAGGGAAAGGCGGGACTTGCCTTTTGTCAAGGACACTGCCATCACCAAGGGTGTTACCAGCCAGTCCCTCACCAGAGGGGGCAAGAGTGTAATGGAGGGCACTCCAAACGGACGGACGTCCAGAGAAAGCGCTGCCAGAGGAACCGAGCTAAAGTGCTAAGAAAGCACTTAAGGGAAATGCAAGGGAAAGGCCCAAAGAAAGAGTGCGTTGTTTCATTCAGCTAAAAGTGAACAAAAACATTAAAACTGTAGGGAGTTAGAAAATGCATGGTTTCTACTGAGCGCTCATACCCCGCAAAATAGCCTAAAAGAATTTTTTAAAAGATCGTTTTTAAAAATACAGAGAAGCTATCTGAAAAAGACTGAAACCTGACATAGGAACTATAGAAGTTTAGAGAGAGAGAAGGTCACGGTGAAATGGAAGCCAATATTATATTTGAAATAAAAGTTCTGAATTGAAGCAACTTAAGCATATAGGGTACGGTCTACAGGTCCTAGCCTATAGTGCTGTGTCCTTCTTAGTAAAATTCTAGGAGCACGAGAATGAAAGGGAAATGTCAGGAAAGATATTTCAGGGCAGAAAGAGCAAGTTACCTACACAGACCAAACAACCCCGGAGGCGCTGAATTCCTCAAACACAACAAGAGCTAGAATAGAAGGCCTGGAACCCGTCCTCGCACCCGAGGACCAAAGGCCAGGTCCGCCCCCAGCACAGGCGTTATCCCCGTGTCAGCCCAAAGCTTGCTGGGGAAGCACTCGGGGTCTGTACTGCCCACAGACCCCGCCAGGGAAAACCAGATCATAGACATCAAGACGGTTAGAGAAAAGAGAAACAGGGGCTGGGGATTTAGCTCAAGTGGTACCGTGTAAACCTCGGACGCACAAGGGCCCAAGTTCGATCCCTGGTACTGCAAAAAAAAAAAAAAAAAAAGAAAGAAAGAAGCAAGTGTTCTTAGACTGAGAGAGAGAAGAGATAAGAAAAGACCGGAAATGTTTACAGTATATGCTGCATGACGCATCTGTGTTAGAGACTGGAGAAAAATTCTGATGTCACAGCGTTAAAAAAGAAGGCAAGTTATTTTAGGAAAAATAAGGAGTAGAGGTTAGAAGGAGAAAGTAAAAAATATTCAAAAACCTCTCTTTAGTGGAGTAAGAAACAGTGTTAAAGAGTGAATATCTCATTGCCCTAAGTGTGACAAGCTAAATTAGGAAAAGCAGAGATAATAACACTGGGCTTGCAAAGAGAAAGGAGTAACTTTTTACAAGAGACACAGTAAAAAAAAGTGCTAATAAAATATTGAGTGTAGGGCCAGAGGGTTAGCTCAGTGGTTCCGGCGCCTGCTTCGCAAGCGCAAGGTCCTGAGTTTGATTCCCGGTAACCACATATAATGTTGGGCGTGGAGATACGCCCACCAACAATCAACACCGTATACCACAATGCTGGACGTGGTGGCTCACGTCTGTCATCCCAGCACTCGGGAGGCAGAGACAGGAGGATTGCTGAGTTCGCGGCGGCTTGCCTGGGCACCATAGTGAGCTCAGGGCCAGCCTGAACTACAACGCGAGACCCTGTCTCAAAAGCAAAAAAAAAAAAAAAAAAAATATTGAGTGTAGTAAGAGTAAAAGACAAGCATGAGAGGAAACACGAATACTGACAAGGCAGACTCTGAGGTTAAACGCCGTGAAAAGCAGGAGAGAGATGACAGGAGGGGAACAGCGAGGAGCTAAACAGGAGAGCTAGATACCTAAGCCAGGAGCAGTTACATGGGCAACAACTGGGCTTACAATGGACCTAGATTAGACCTACCAAGGAGACAGAACAGTAACCTAAGAAAGCATCCGTCCTGTACCACGAGGAGCTGGGTTTAATACTATGCACAAGACTCTTGATGTCAAACAATTTTTTTCACCTGTTTACATATACAAAAATATATTATTAGTCATAAACTTTAAAATATTTGTAAAATTAGATGTTATAGTTGTATTATCTGATAATTAGAATTAATTAAAAGGCAACCCTTTAAGAAAGGATTCAATAGGGCCAGAGATTTAGCTCAGGGTGCCAGCACCTGCCTAGTGAGTGCAAAGTCTTGAGTCGAGCCCTGATAGCCACATACAACAATACTGGGCATGGGGGCTCACGCCCACCAGCAATCAGTACCACATACCACAAATGCAGGGCTTCGTGGCTCAAACCTGTCATCCCAGCACTCAGGAGGCAGAGATAGGAGGATTGCTGAGTTCGAGGCTTGCCTGGGCTCCATAGTGAGCTCAGGGCCAGCCTGAACTACAAAGCGAGACCCTGCCTCAAAAAAAAAAAAAAAAAAAAATGTACACCTGAGTTTAATCAAATCTTCAAAATATAATTATTAGTTTGTGGTAACTATCTCAAGATGCACAGTTCCTTAACTAGTATAATTATTTATACAAACAAATCTAAAACAGTATTTAAAGAACTATAACCTTACCTCCAAATACAGAAGCAAAATTCTGAACACATTAAAAATAGGAAGGTACCTCAGGAACCAGTGAACATTCTAACATCAAGAAATTAAAAAAGGGGGCCC
>PVIC010017983.1:0-23714 GCA_004025085.1 Thryonomys swinderianus
AAAATCAAATTAATGGCTGTTCATTATTCTTACTGGCTCCAGCTATGGGTAAAATGGATGCGAGTCAAATTAGAGTAGCTGATACTCTAAAAATGAACAGACAATAAGCAGCAAACTCTGTGTAAAGTTTCATTCTGCCTGAATATGGTTCCATGGATTATATATCTGTCTTTCATATATATTCAATATTCTCCACAAAGATAGCAAACCTATTCCTGTTGAGGTGTGTCATTTTGCACACACTGATACTCTTCTAAGCAAATATTTCAAATTTAGGAACCATGATTTACCTCAATAATTTTACATGATAGTTATTGAATTTAGATGTTTCTCCTATAGTTAAGAGCTTTTAATATCTAAGCTGTGGTTTTAAAACTTTTACATTAAGACTTGCATGTGGACATAATTTAATAAAAAGAGAAAATCAGAAGAATAGCAGCAATCTCTGCATACTTTTTATTCACATTTTTCATTTGTTAACATTTGATCTTATTTGCTTTATCGTCTCTCTTTGTATACAGGTTGATCTATTTTTCCCAATCTGAGAGTGACTTTGAAGACATCATGCTTCTGTATCCTTAGTTTAATTTTGTATTTTCTTAGTTTTTTTTTTCTTATTTGGCTACAGATGGATTGGCTGAACTAGGAAATTTAGCAAAGATGCAGTACTATTATTGAATTCAGAGTCCATAGTTAGATTTTCTTTTTAGTTATTTAAGTAATATTCGTTTTTTCTCTGGTTCAGGCTCCACACCAGAATCACACAGGGTATTAGATTTAGTTTTCATGTCTTTTTAGTTCTCTTTAACCTAGAATAGCTCTCCTCTCTGTCTCCCTCTCCCTCTCCCTGTCCCTCTCCCTCCCTCCTCCTCCCCCACTTTCTCCCTCCCCACCCCTTCTCCTTCTCTCTCTCCCCCTCCCTTTCTCTTTGTCTTTCTTGATTATGACATTTGGAAAGTACACAGGCCTGGGCTGAGGATTTAGCTCAGTGGTTCTGGAATCTGCCTGGCAACTGGAAAGTCCTAAACTGGATCCCCGGTACCACATACCAAAATGCTGGGCCTGGTGACTCACGCTTGTCATCCCAGCACTGGAGAGGCAGAGACAGGAGGATTGCAGAGAGTTCAAGGCTAGCCTGGGCTCACAGTGAGTTCAGAGCCAGCCTGAACTACAAAATGAGACCTTGTCTCAAAAATCTAAGAAAGAAAGAAAGATAGGAAGGAAGGAAGGAAGAAAGAAAAAGAAAAAGAAAGAAAGAAAGAAAGAAAGAAAGAAAGAAAGAAAGAAAGAAAGAAAGAAAGAAAGGAAGAGAGAAAGAAAGAAAGGGAGAAAATACAACAACCAGTCATTTTATAGAATATTCCTTTTTAACTGGGAATTGTGCCAAGGGTGTCAGGAAGCATATTGTATTAACTTTTCACATTAGTAGTGTTTTTCTTTTTCTTTTTGTAAAATTTAATTGAATTCTTTATTGGTACATTTTATATACATCTCACAATCACAGACAACATTGGGGAATTTGTACCAGTATATGACACAAGTTAATTCTCATTTTTACCCACATCCCTACCCACCCACACCTCCCCACCCCCTACATATATACTCTTTTATTTTCTTTCAGAATCTTATTTATTCCTTCCCCTCATTACGTTCTCACACCAAATTTCCTTTGGAAATTTCCCATTCTACAAAAACTGTCATACTTTCTAGAGCTCATTTACATCTATATTAGTGTTTATTTTTATGTGGAGTAAATAGTATTCACTAGATTAATCCAATAAAAATTACTGTTTTCTTTGTAATTAGACTCTTCTTCATCAAAAAATGTGTTTTTATATTATTTTTGTTGTCTTCATCAACCATTTACCTACTGCTTTAGAATACATTGATGATTTTTTCACAACCAGTTATGATCCTGTGAAGAAAAGGTTTCTATTTATTTGTATGTTTGTTTACTTGAACAATTGCACTCAAAGACTCTTATTTTATTTCATAAATTTTTCCAGTCATTATTTTTATGCTCAAAAGCTCAGTGGTTCTGGAGTCTGCCTGGCAACTGGAAAGTCCTAAATTCCAATCAGCTTTTTAGTTTACGTTGCTCTATTATGATCTCATCATTTTTATGTACTCCTCTGCCTTCTGGCAGAAAAAAAAATGCCTCACTCCTGGGCCCAGCAATTTATCTAAGCTTCCCTGGGTCATTTCAGTAGGAGATTGGTTTGAGAGACCATGACCTAAGCACTAGTGGCTCTTATTTCCCTGACATATGCTTACTTCTAGGCTCTTTTCATGGCCAGAGTTAATATATATATATATATATATATATATATATATATATATATATATGTGTGTGTGTGTGTGTGTGTGTGTGTGTGTGTGTGTGTCTTATCTATATATACATATATACATATATATATCTTACATATACATATATATGTATACATAGAGAGAGAGCGAGAGAGACATGGATACACACATAGACACACACACACACACACACACATACACAGATGGGGAAGCAAGTGCTAATACAGGTAATTGCATTCCAGTTCAACCCTATACTCATTACTAGCTCATTCTAGTCTTCTTTTATATTTGAACTCCATTTTCTAACTGAAACTTCTAGCTCTTATCATCCTCCGTATATTTACTCATTTGCCCAGTCTTATAATGTACTTCTCTTTTATCACGAGGAAGTCTTTTTCACTGAAGTTCAAAATTTGTTCATTTATGCCTTTGATTATATAACCAAAGAAGTATATTTGAGAGTCAATCACTTTTAAAGCAATGATATTGTTCCCTTTTTGTGTTGTTCGTTTGAATACAGTTTGGTTCATTTGTTTCTGCTTTTATTCTACCATCCCACCCTCGTTTATTTTGCTTTAAAGATGTAAAACACAAACATTTCTCCAAAAGTTAAAGTTTAAAAAATTTTCTCAGGAAGTGTCACTCTTCCATCTCTTCTACTCCATTTACCAGCCAACCAGTGTTACTAGTGTTTGGCATATTATCCTGTGTTTACTTTTAAAATGTAACTATAGGGCCAGAGGGTTAGCTCAGTGGTTCCGGCGCCTGCCTCGCAAGTGCAAGGCCCTGAGTTCGATCCCCGGTAACCACATATAATGCTGGGCGTGGAGACACGCCCACCAACAATCAACACCGCATATCACAATGCCGGATGTGGTGGCTCACGCCTGTCATCCCCAGCACTCGGGAGGCAGAGACAGGAGGATTGCTGAGTTCGCGGTGGCTTGCCTGGGCACCATAGTGAGCTCAGGGCCAGCCTGAACTACAAAGTGAGACCCTGTCTCAAAAAGCAAAAAAAAAAAAAAAAAAAAAAAAGTAACTATATACATGTAGAAGTTTCTTATCTTCCTTCTTACAGAAAAGAAAGCACACTATAAATACTCTTCTGTACTTTGCATTTTTGCCTAATACATCCAGAAAATACGTCATATTAGCTCATAGATTTTTCACTTTTTCCCAGCTATATAATGTTCCATTACATGTATCATAATTTATTCAACCAGTTTGTGTATGAAAATTTATATTGTCATTAATGTCATATAATTAAAAACGAATAATATTCAAATATGATTTTATTTTACTGGAGGTGTAAGTCATGACTTTTAAATCAGCTCTTTTTTCAAATTACACACATGTAGAAGCAATAAAGACATTACTTCCTTTTGCATGTGTAGAAACAAAGCTCCATGGCAATCTGCTGACTGAAAAGCTACAGGGTTACATGGTCCAGAAAACTGTAGCCTACATTTTCCAGAAGTAGAAGTTGCAGGATCTATTTGTATAGTCACAAGGCAAGTGTGGTCTCTAGGAAGTACTGTATAGGCAAAGTTGATTAGATTGCAATGTATACTTAAAAGTTGAATAATGTACTCTTGTTAAAAACACTCTTCAAAATTATTTAACTTCCCGTGATATCATCACAGCATGTGCAAAAAAAAAAAAGAAAAAAACTTCAATGTTATCTTTTCCTGTCACATGACTAGAACAAACAAAAGAAATCCTTATCTTTTTTGTTTCTTTTCTGGTTCTTTATAAAATAGTATTGAGTACCATTCACAATTTACACATTGAGTTTGTTTGTTAATTAGTTTTATATTGCTCAATTAAAAAATGTCCCAACAACTGAAATTTTCTAGCACATTACATACAAACAAAATTTTATTGTTTTAAAATATATTTCCTACATATTTTCACATTTAAGTCTCTTAGCAACTTTACCTATAGTGCACTAAGCAAGAATTATGTCTATATTCCACAAAAGAGGAAATAGACTTGTTTAAAGTAGTTACAGAAATAGCCCTTGATGTTAGACTCTATTGAATGAGTTGGGCAGAATTCAGGACATTTTTTTAAATGAAGTGAATACTCCTAGCTCATAGGCTCATTGTGATCAAATAAAGAAACACAAATTAAAATGCTAAAGTTTACTGCCAGGTAGCTATATCATGAAAATATTTGGGGTTTCCTGACTACATTTGAAAAATTTCTCACATTTTAACGTGTGTGTAAAATATATTTAAGCAGTCACAGGTGTAGATCATGTAAGAGGACTTCAGTGTTCATGTGAGCGAATATTCTACAGATTGAACTGATAGCTCTAGGAACAGGTGACAACAGTATATATTCATTGTGGAATAATTAACAACACTATGTCGAACAGAACTTAGAACTAGAAACAAACCTCATTAAAAGGCACCTGATCTAAGTTAAAAAACCTTTAAGTATCTGCTCTTTAAAAGTGATCAATGTATGTTCTGGCTACTTATCCTGCTATAAGATTCACACAACTTTGATCTAACTTTCTTTGATTTAACACTGCAATTAAGAAGATTTGGTTCAAAGTAAAAGCTCATTGGTTGATGTTTTACACTGATGTGATAATGTTTACACAGATGTGCTTTGAAATCTTGATTATGGTGGATTTGGGTTCTACCACAAGACAGACTGTTGTTATTTGAAAGGTGAAACAATATGATATTTACCTGGTACATTTAAAACAGGCTTGGCAATATACTTTGGTAAAGTGGCTTATCTGTTTATTGTTTTTAGCCAGTGTTTTTAATTCATATCCATCAACAGTGAATCAGTTGCTTTCAGGACACTTACAATTTGGTTGCATAAGGGTCAGGGCTTTGCACTGCGCTGGTGAAAAGGTGTAACTTTACCTACTTTAAAGCACTTGTCAATTAATTAGCAAAAAAAGGAACAAAAACAAAAACAAAATCCTTCAGAGAAAATAGACCAGTCAAATCCAGCTGAACTCTCAGATTTAGGCTTTTGCTGAACAGACCGTGAAACAAGACTTAAAAACTAATCTTGAGTGATTCTCTAGAACTGTTTGCTCAGGAGAACCGTAAATCTACCGAATATTTCTCAGCTTTTCTTCCACAGAGAAATTTTAACAAAGGATGTTGAATTTATTTTCTGGTCCCAAATCGAAGTTTCAGTGTTTAAATGTTTATGTATTCCTCACTTCAATGACTTTCTGCATTTCAAATATTTTTCATAAGCAGACTTAAATTTTACCAGTAAAATCTGAAGTCCCAAAATATATCCATAAACCCCTTTTCATGTAATTGATTTTAGGCTTTGTAACTGAAGTGCAGACCCCCCCCCCCACAATGTAACCCTTAAGAAACGATGAAGAGACACCATTCTAGTTATGCAGTTTCTACTCGTGGCAAAATATAACAATGTAAACCATCTCTTTTCAGCCTATTTGGGTTTGCTGTTAATGACATTATGTTACTTAGTTATGCTGATTAAAATCCGGGAGCCTAGCACACGATTTAAAACTTTCATACCGGAGTAAGGGAATTGTGGCTATGTCATATACTATCTGTGTAAAGATAAACATTAAAGAGAACTTGGAAAGGGGGAAGGGTGTTCCTCACCTAACCTTGATTATGTAAAGAAAATCCCCCATCTAAATGATAAAAGAAAAGGGTAATGCTTGTACATTTTATTAGTGTTTTAAAATTAGTGAGTTAAACTGTCAAAGCTTTGATTTTCCTTTCATGTGTGTCTAGGCAGGTCTCAGCCTCAGGTAACGCCCTTTCCTCTTCTCCCTCTTTTACCTTATGTTGCACCTGTCCACTGCAGGCTCCGGGCAGCTCCCGAGGAGTCCAATTTTCCTCCTCTTCTCTCTTTTCCTCCTCCCGCCCATCCCCTCCTTTTCCGCCCCCCCCCCATATCCTGCCAAGCTGGGCTCCTTTTCCCAGAGATCTTTCCCTGCAGAAGAGCTCACATCAAAGGCGGTCGCGCAGCAGCCGTCACCAGCATCCCCGTTGTCCCAAAGATAACCCCGAAGAGGACTCCACTGAGCCTCCCCGAAGGTGCTGGCTGCCTGTGGTCAAGTGCAGGAATGATTCTGATGAATGCGTGGACAGAGAACCGTCGAGAGCCCCTTTGGGTCACTTCCGAAGAGCAAAAACGTGTTGAGAGGAGGCCGGTTTAAGATTTCAAACAGAACCAACTTCCCCAGCGAGCATGAAAGGACTTGATTAGCATATGTCAAGAGGACTCGCATATATACTCGGTGTGTATGTACACAAGACTCTCATCAGACCGGGGTGCGGAGGTGGAGCCCCAGCCCCCAGCCCCAGCCCCGACCCAGCAGTGGCCGCCGCAACTGTAGATGTTTCTGCGGAGCCCGCAGCGGCGCTCGGCTGCCCGCGCACTGGGGATCGCCCCGAGAGCGTGAGCGCTTTGGGGCGCTCTCGGCGCAGGGTCCCTGCAGCGACCTGCCCGGAGTAACGGGGCAGCAACTTGTGCACTTGTTTCGCTGCCATCTGCGCACCCGGTCCCCCCGCTGCACTTTCGGGGGGGGGGGGCTCTTCTTTTCTGGATCCTCCGCCTCTCGCTCCGGCCGCTCCATGGCTCCCTTGGCCGAGGTCGGGGGCTTCCTGGGCGGCCTGGAGGCCCTGGGCCAGCAGGTGGGTTCGCACTTCCTGCTGCCTCCGGCCGGGGAGCGGCCGCCCCTGCTGGGCGAGCGGCGGGGCGCGGCGGAGCGCGGAGCCCGGGGCGGAGCGGGCGCGGCGGAGCTGGCGCACCTGCACGGCATCCTGCGCCGCCGGCAGCTCTACTGCCGCACCGGCTTCCACCTGCAGATCCTGCCCGACGGCAGCGTGCGGGGCACCCGGCAGGACCACAGCCTCTTCGGTAGGTACCGCGCCGCCGCCTCCCCGCCCGCGTCTCCCCCGGAGCCGCCCGGCCGCCGCCCTCGCCAGGTGCAGGGCGGGCTGAGGGCGGGCGGCTCCGGCCGGGCCCAGGGCTTCCTGCCTCCGGCGGTGCGGGGGCGGTGCGGGGGCGCCCTCAGCCCCGGAGGGTGGGGTCGCGGGCGCTTCCTGCTCCCCGACGCCGCCTCCGCCCGGGCTGCGGAGGCCGGGAGCGGAGCTCTGTTTTCCTCTCCTAACCTCGCGGTTTCATTATTTAAAAAGTATCCCTTTATTATTTTCTCCTCTTTCTTTTCACACGTCCCCGGAACCGTCCGCTCTTCCAAAATGAGCGACAGGAAGCATTTCTCTGCTTCAACATCTCCGAGCAGTTGATTCCCCACGCGCGGCCACCGCTTAGGGGTCGCTCCTGCACAGGGTGCCGGCATTTAAGTCTCTACCTGGAGAACTGTGAACGTTCACCTGGGGACCTAACAAATTAACTTTCCGTGGGCTCCGTTGTTACAGTCTAGCTCGCTTGACTAGAGTTCTCTGAGCTAGAATTCTACTTGGGTGACAAAAAAAAAAAAAAAAAAAAAAAAAAAAAAAAAAAAAAAAAAAAAAAAAAAAAAAAAAAAAAAAAAAAAAAAAAAAAAAAAAAAAAAAGAGCATGCTCAGTTCTTCAGCCCAAATCCTCTTTAGCAGTTGCGAAACTCGAAAGCAGTGAGCTTGATATTGACCTTAGGTAAGAGGTAAGAGGAAATGGGAAACGGAAAGAAGATATGGGTGGGAAAGCAGAACAGAGAGACTTTTGGAAACATCTCAAGCAGTAGAGCCTGGGACCAAAGGGGTTAAAAGAAAAGAAAAGAAAAAGGAAATGATTACAAAAATGCTTGTTATAGACACTAGATTAGGAAATTATAAGGCTTTT
Organism: Thryonomys swinderianus; assembly: GCA_004025085.1. Classification (NCBI taxonomy): domain Eukaryota; kingdom Metazoa; phylum Chordata; class Mammalia; order Rodentia; family Thryonomyidae; genus Thryonomys; species Thryonomys swinderianus. The sequence goes on from PVIC010017983.1 coordinate 8,113, forward strand.
ACTGTTATTTCCTAACTAGCTGTGTAACTAACAAGTTAGCTCTTCAGTATGAATCTTAGCTTTTTTTTGGGTTTGTTTTAATTGGCACAATGATGGATTAAATTAGATGACCTCTTTAAAGTAATTTCTGATTTTAACATCTTAGGATCATTTCCCCATATCTAAATTGTCTTATATTAGAGTTAACCTACTAGAACTCTTGAGGGACTTTGATGGTACGATCTGATTATCATTTTAAGCAGGTACTTGCCATCAGCAATGTGAAAGGGCAAGACAGTTCTCCTTTCCTTTCCCTTCCTTTGGTCTATAGAATTCTTTGAGAGGGCCGAAGGTTTAGCTCAGTGGTTCCAGAGCCTGCCTAGCAAGCGCAAGGTCCCTGGTTTGATCCTCGGTAACCACATACAACAATGCCGGGCGTGGTGACTCACTCCCACCAGCAATCTGTGTCACATACCACAAATGCTGGGCTTGGTGGCTCAAGACTATAATCTCAGCACTTGGGAGGCAGAGGCAGGAGGACTGCTGAATTCAAGGCTTGCCTGAGCTACATAGTGAGCTCAGGGCCAGCCTGAACTACAAAGCGAGACCCTGTCTCAAAAAAAAAAAAAATTCTTTGAGAATCTCATCTGTGAATGACCCTGTTATCTTGTCCTCATCCCTTTGCCCATCCTATACTTCCATTTTTCTTTTGACTTGTAGTACTCATTAAAACTTTGGTGAAGTGTAAATCTCCATTTAAGGGCCATTTGTAACTTTAGATGCAGAAATACGCATGTGGTGGTCATTTGGTAGCACTTAAAGGCTTAGAAAATTAACTTTTTAAAACCCACGTGTTTGCAGCTTCCACTGATCTCTTCCAAATTCCTATTGACTGAGTCAAGAGTGTCATGACCTAGTGGCCAAACTGGGGTCACTTTTTTTTTCTTTAAATTGAGGTGCCTGAGATTCTGATTCTAAAGAACTTTGCCAACACCAGGTGGCTCAGTTCTCTTTAAGAATGACTTCACTCTGCTCAGAAACACTGGCTGGCTACCAGAAAGATTCAGAAATGGACATGATGTGACAAGTAGAGCCCGTAGAAATTAAGTTCAGGAATTATTCAGACTCTCATGCCAAACACAATGCAGCTTTGGAAAGTCTTTAAGACAATAGTAATTCAAGGGTAATCTTTTCAATGACAGGAACTGCCTCTGTCACTGTGTCTCTGTAAAACTGACTCTATGCAAAGAGATTTGTAAATAGTTGGAGCCTTGATGACATTTATTCAGCTGAGATTTAAACCCACTTCTTTAGGAACGATGTTACAGGTCAGAATTACTATTCTGCTAGCACATGTTTAAACTAAAACTTTGTATAATTTTTCAGTGGTTGCAAAATTATGACTTAGGTTATTTTTGTGCTGTTTTAAGTCACCATTGTTGTGGGAGATTATAAGTATTCACTGCTACATAAAAGGAAATTAATCCAGATTCATTTTAGCAGCCTAAAGGCAAGAACAGTGTTGCTATGATGCATGACAGTGCATCCTAGTGGCCTATAGTAGCATAGGCATCACCATTTAATACCAGGGAGTACAGGTGAGAAGAAAGTTCTTAACATTCATGCTTCTGTCTGGGTCTGCCTCCTTTTACCAGTGTCCCAATTCGTAATTAATAATTTTGCTCTTTTTCTTTTAAGTTCATTCCTGTGTCATCAAAGTAAGAAATTTTTTAAAAAAAACTAAGAGCAGCTACTTAAATATTATGCACATTTTGATAATTTTATACTAATTTAGCCGTGATCATAAAAATTCAGAATTATATATATATATAAAATTTCAAAATCATATCAATAGAACATAAAGAGAAAGATCTCGGTGAGGTTAAAATAATTACCTATCTGAATTAATTCTGTACAGCTTTATATTTATATATTTATTATATATATTTATTTTTATTTAAGTATGTCTAAAGTTTTTTCTGCACAGTAGTATAGTAGGAAGGTCTTACCTAATACATAAACATGGAATCATTTCTTTAAAAAAGTTTTAGCCAGAGATCAAACATTCCTTTAAAGCTTTTTCCTTTATTCTTCCTTATTCTCCATGGATTTGTCTGATGTGGTTGCATTGTGGGTTGACTCACCTGTTTATTATGATCTGAAAAAAAAAAACATTGGCTTTGAAAATGATACCAGAAAGACAAAGTACCTCCAAGTCTTTTTATGGGACACTGGGCATTAGAAAATCTATCTAAAATCTGTGATTACCTCTTAAGGAAAGTTTTTCATGTCTATTCTTTGTAAAGGAATTAGCTTAGTTGCCACCTCATATTATAAATAAGAAAGACTTGTCAAATCTCATTTAAGAATCAAACGATTACAAATTACTATGTGGTATACTATTTCCTTGGGGAGAAAAAGGATCAGAATTATAAAGTGTGGCTAAAATCTTTAGGAGGAACACAAGAACACTTTTTCCCATCAGTTCCATGGGCTATTGCATATTACTTATGCTTGGTTGTGTATGAGGTTTTAGATGTTGTTTTGTAAGGTTGAAACTGCTAAAAATTATTATCCTAAGAATACACTTAATTATTTTTCTTTTTAAATTACATATTTTTGTAGGACATCACTATTGCTTTAAAATGTGAATTAAAATGTCAGTGGTTTACCATTTAGTTTTCCAGGAAAAATGTTTATTTAGTGAGATATGTTGTATAATTTGCTAATATGGAAACTACTTGAGAACTGGTTGTCAAGTAATTCCTTGAGAATTGGTTCTACTCTACATTCTAATAAGTTATTTAGTTCCTGTTCTTTGAAAGATAAGAGTATCAATGTGAACCTCATACATAAAGGAAATCAAGTTTTACACGTTATACTACACTTTTAAAACTTGAATGAAGATTCAATACGATTCAAAGTAAATATACATTAGTAATTATATTTTGGTTTCAATTCCGTTGATATATTTTATACCAATTATGTCTTGGGCCCATATTTTTGTTCCTAATAGGACTGTCTGACTGATGAAGTTGGTAGTGAATTTGGTTTTCCTTCACTCCCCACTCTACAGTTGTCGTCATTATGTTGGCTATCCTGTAGAGTCCAGGTCTTCCTTGACATCTTATCTTCTCTCTGCCCTAGGCTCTCAATTAGGAACAGTGGCTCTTTCAAGCCACTTATAGACTAGTTAGTAGTGTATTGTTGCTGTAAGATCCTTGATAGCTCTAGTGTTCTACATGATCTCCTAATAGTTTCAAAGAGCTCATTTGTCTTGCTAAGAATCTATGTTTCTGCCAAAGAGTAAATTAAACTCTGGGGAGAACAGAGCTCTCTATATCAGCAAGTAGTCAGATTCTGTACTTTCCCTTGGCCTTGGGAGTATCACGTGTCTAAGCAGGAACTTGTACAATAAATCAAGAAGTGACTTCAGAGCAAGAGTCAGTCTAAATGGTACACATTTATACTGTTTGTAGAGCTTAAGAAGAGGTGAAGGGGTGAAGGTAGAAATCTATTGAGGAAGGCAGATCCAAACATAGAAAGTATGCTGACATTTTTCAGCAGTTTAAAGGAAAGAATTAGACAAAGGCATTAGTCCAAAGGTTACTATATACAGACAAAAAAAAAAATTCTGTGGAGAGGTAGGCAGGAAGTTGTTCTTTAAAACTGTGGTGTAAGTGTATCAAGTAGAGGCTTTTCAAAACTAGTTTAATGACAGAATAACTAGAAAGTTATTGGTAACAAAATCTACTTGTGTGCTTATGCTTTTGGTATTTGATTATTACATGCAATTAATTATAAAGTTCCTTTACTTCTCTGAACTACATATACATATAAAATCATGTGATAGGGAACAGTATATTTTATCTTCTGTAAAATCATCAAACTGCTATTCCTAAGAAACAGTATTTCTGGAGTTAGAGCTCAGGAAATGTAAATTCAAGTACTAGTTTTATTCATTACAAACAGGCAGATCAATAAACCTTTCTGACACCCCGTTTCTTATGTGTAAAACAGATATAATAATTTCTTCCTATCTTAAAGGATTATTTTTAAGACCAGATGAAGAAAGACAAGTAGAAGCCCTTGGTAAACTACAAAACTTTTATACTTATATAAAATATGCTGCTGCTTAAAAAGATTAACATATGTTCATGAGTATATTTAGTAATCTACTACTCTGATTTGGAAGACTTTCATTGCTTAAAAGTTCATAAACAAATACAAATAATTATTTTATATATATACAGGTATCTTGGAATTCATCAGTGTGGCAGTAGGACTGGTCAGTATTAGAGGTGTGGACAGTGGACTTTATCTTGGAATGAACGACAAAGGGGAACTCTATGGATCAGTATGTATTATTTATTTTTGTTATTCTTGAAATTGTGACTATTTTGTAATTAAATGTCTACCAATAATATCTGTCAAAAGAAGTATGCTTATGAACTGGGCGTGGTGGTGCATTGCTGTAAGTAAACTGAGTGCTCTGGGAGGCTGAAGCAGGAGGATGACAAGATTGCACCTAGCCTGGGCAATTTTGGGACTTAGTGAGATAACATCTCAAAATTAAAAAAAAAACAACAACCCCAGTTGTGCTGTCATTGGTGCCTTGGTATCCTGACTTGACCCCAAATATTTATCTTTCATGATCATTTTGCCTTTGGGGAAGAGCCAGAAATCACATGGTGTCAGATTTGGTGAATAAAGTGGATAAAGGTATATTGTTAATGTTTTAATGAGCCTATCTATCTTTCCACTACATGACACAGCAGCAGCATTAATATTTTTTTGGTTACACTTTATAAAGATACTCACAAAGAGGAAGTCAAGGACATTGTAGAAAGTGGTAAAGGCAATGGATTAAGTGTGTTTGAAGCAAAGAGAGTATTTTAAGTAGTATTTATGCAAGGTCTTTTGTTAGAATAAAGTTTAAAATTTGAAATACTCATCATATATTTTAATTACCCTTGTATATCTTTAGACCTATGATATATGTTTAAATATTGAGTTTAAAACAAAGTCATAAGTGCACGTTTTTTGCTTTGTTTTCCTTTTTAAAACAAATAGCAAAAACAACACAAGAACAAGAGTAACAGGAAAATATAGAACTCACTCTGCAACAAAGTATAATTTTCCCTTCATTGTTAACATTTTTTCTCACAGTTATTTATATAAGTTAAAAAATTATAAACATTTACCACATTCCAACCCTACTCACACATGAAACCTCTTGTGCAATTCAAAGCTTCTGTAATTACTATCATAGAGAATTATTACTTATACTATTTTCCTTAAATTCTCAATTGAGACCTATATTCTGTTAGAATCCTAGTATACACTGAGAAAAATGGATTGTTGTATTTCAGTAGGTAGGCTAATATCTGTCCTTTGTACTGGTAAAACTTGTCCTTTCTGTCAGGTCCTGAGAAAGAGAAAAATAATGCAATGTACAATGATCATCGGAGTAGAGTTAAAGTAGAGAAAACACTTGCACATACTTCATGTATGTAATGGGTTAAATAAACAACTATGTTCTACCTTTAGGACAATCTATAGTCCATCATGCAAAGACAAGACATTTTTGGGTGGTTCATTAGATTTACTTTAGCAATATATCCAAATACAAGTTAGTTATGGAGAATGTATTATCAAACAATTCATAAATTCATAAGAAGTTAAATTATTTGCAGTTATAATCTTGAATTCTCACTTAGGATCTTAGCAAAATCTCATCTATTTTGAGTAGAGAATTGATGAGTACGACTTTGGTATCCAGTGATGGAACAAGATAAACTACAAGGCTGGGCGTGGTGGCTCACGCCTGTCATCCCAGCACTCGGGAGGCAGAGACAGGAGGATTGCTGAGTTCGAGGCTTGCCTGGGCTATATAGTGAGCTCAGGGCCAGCCTGAACTACAAAAGCGAGACCCTGTCTCAAAAAAAAAAAAAAAAAAAAAAAGATAAACTACAAGCCTGCTTGGAAGTGACAGTGATAAGAGGGTGATAATGTGGACCTTGGGAAATGAATATTTGTTAAGTATTTGAAAATAAAATGGGGAATTAGTATTTGACTGAATGTTATTTGAACTAAACTGAAGTTTCCTGAGAAGAATTCCAGGTTATTATCTGAACAGAACCAAAATAAAAATGATTTCATCTTTTACCTTTTGGACAAGGACTGGCAAAGAAATAAAAATATAAAGTTAAGGTTTTTGTAAGAAAATTCTTTCAGACATTTTCTAAATGGTAGGTTTTCCCTTTCTTTTTCTTTTTTAGGAGAAACTGACTTCTGAATGCATCTTTAGGGAACAGTTTGAAGAGAACTGGTACAATACCTATTCATCTAACATCTATAAGCATGGAGACACTGGCCGCAGGTATTTTGTGGCACTCAACAAAGATGGAACTCCAAGAGATGGTGCCAGGTCCAAAAGACATCAAAAATTTACACATTTCTTACCCAGACCAGTGGATCCAGAAAGAGTTCCAGAGTTGTACAAGGACCTTCTGATGTATACTTGAGTGTGACAGAATCTCTGTCAAAGATCGAAACCATAGCCATTCTTTTCCATCGTAGTTCACACCACTAAATAAGAACCAAGGAAGACACTCAGAATGTGACTGTTCCACTACAAGGCTAAATTTGGAAAGAAGGCTGAGAAAAATGTTTGACTCAAAGTAGATCAAAATCATTCTTTATAAGTGGATTATGTTTCCTTGGTTACTTTGGCTCTGTCTCTACCAGTAGATTAAAGGTGAAAATCAGTGAAACTGTGGATAATGGGAATCTCACCTAATTTGCTGCTGGTACCTCATCTCTCTGGATTGTGTTTACTTTGAAAGTTAGACTAAAAATAGATACTTCACGTTGAAGAAATGGATTGACATAGTTGGCCATGGTTACTACCTTGTAAATTCTGAGGACCTTGTAGAATTTTTCAGGTTATGGCATTTTGTGTTTAAAAAAAGACATTATTGGGTGACCATGAACTCTAAAGTGTGTCACAGCAAGATAGAAAAGTTTTTAAAAGAATGGACCTATTTATACATTTTCAACTTGCAAATATTTATTATATATATTTATTTATTAAAGATTTTATTTTTTACTGGTGTATGAAGACAATACAAAGAGTAAAAAAAAACCACAAAACATACTTTATTGTGCTATTACTTTGTTGGGTTTTGGGCTGTAAAGAAGACATCATTATTGGACCACATTAACCATAGAAGAAGATCTTCCATTTATCTCTGAAAATTTAGTGTAGATTCTATTTTTATGCAGTTAATTGCCTTCTAAATGTAGTGACTTTTTGACTTACAAAAATGCTTTTTTAGTATTTAGAGAACTTCTAATATTGGAATTATCAAACACTGTAGCTAATTTACATTTTCCGGTTTTCTTTTCTCAATGTGGGGAAAATGTCTTTTTAGTCTGTGAAATTGTAGAAGGAACTGGTCTTTGTGGTATTTGTATTAACAGTGGTAAGACCCCATCACCTGTGTCTAGTATCCTTTTTTGCTTAACCAGCAAATATTCATTAAAGGTGGCTATACCCCAAATACTGTGTTAGGCAAGCATGATGCTCTATTTAGGAACTTAATGGTTGAGTAGGAGAAACATACAGTAAACGAATAAACTAGCAAAGACCATTATTGTAAATTAAAACAAATTTTAGACAAGGAAAGAAGAAAGAGAAAGAGCAAGAGAGAGAGAGAAACAGAGAGAAAAAGAGACACAGAGACAGAGACAGAATGAACTAAGGCAAGACATTTCAGAGAAGGCTTCTCTAAGGAGAAAGCATTCTCTAAGGCATTTCTTATGAGTCCTAAAAGATAACATGTTAACCAGGCCAACAGTGGACCTTGGACACAATGGGTATTCTTTCTTCCTTCAAAAAAACTAAATTTTTATACATGTTGCATATAGCCATTGATGCCTTCAGAGATATTAGTGGTCAGATAATTCTTTCTTGGAATTTTTCCATGAAACTATTAACCATTGAGCTGTTCATGCATATATGAAAAAATGTAGCACATGTGCCCTCAAATATTGTTTAGTTAGCTTTCTATAAGAAAAAACAACTTTTTCTTACCTTGAATCAGAGTTTTGTCTATAAAACTAAGGTGGAATTGGCCAAGCTAGTTCTCAATAGTAGTATATTTGGGACTTGAAAAAAATTGGGAATAATTAAAAGTCTCACAGGAGAAGTATTCACATTTTTAATTGGGAATAAATCAATTTATTACACTCTAGGAATATCACCCATACCTACCCTTGACTTAGATAATGACATTTGGGACTTTTGGGTGTTGTTAATGCACTGATACCTTTTGGAACCTTGGGAGAAAATGAATGTATTTTTTATGGACCAGGAAGATGAATGGTGAGAGGCTGGCATTCAGTTGTAGTGGACAGATTCTAAGACAGTTGCTCCCAATCCTTGACTTTGTGCAACCCCCTGAGGGGATTTCTTTCTAGAAGTAGAAGACAGCAAAGTGAGGCACTGAGAAATGAATTTCCTCTCTTCTCTAACAGAAACATTATGAAAGGGAAAGTGCATATTTCCCATGATAGAAATATCCCAGGTGTTTGTTTCTACCCATATTGTACCTTATGCAGCTATATGATTGCAAGTTAATGGTACAGGTGTGTTGGTGTCAGTCTTCTGAGACATTGGCCCATCTTTCTCCAGGTAAATATAGATTTGACACACAGTAAACACCCAAAACACTCTATACTCCAAAAGGGAGTAGATTCTTTACCACAATTCACCCTCAATTTTCTATTGTGTGGAAACAAATGAATGCAAACACTCTTTAAGGTATATTTTACCCAGGGTAAAATAAGATGGGGAGGATTTGTGTTTCACCAACTTAACAATAGTCTAAGTGAAATAGTGACCCTGGGTGATCAAGGACAAAGACAAAACCTCCCAAGGATGGACACTTCTTTTAGCACAGGTAGAAGACTATTCTCTACAAGTTGTAAACTGGTTACTTATTTGGGCAGTGTATCTTACTTCCTATTAAGTTAACTTCATTTCAATCCTAATGGCCTTTTCATTTATTATTCACTCTTTGAAATGGTACTATTTTAGTTTATTCCTTTTTCTTTTTCCTGTGGTCAAACTCAGAACCTATCACTTGCCAGGCAGGCATGGTGCCACTGAGCTATATCCCCAGCCCAGTTTATTCCTGAAAAAAAATCCATGACCTGGAACTGAACTCAATTAACTTCAGCCAGTTGATTGGAACTAGCAGGGATGATACCTTTACTCTTGAAATATATGTATGTGAGGTTGAGAAACATCATTTTCTTCTAGTTAACCATATGTGTACTTTGGTGATACTATAATGTTTTTGGTATAATTAATTGAATGCATTAGTTTTTGTTACATATTAGAACTGCATAGTCTTTCCTACTGACAAAGCAGGGATTCAGTATGACGTGTATAGTTCTTTCGAACAAACCCATATGTGTATTTTGTTGTAGTTATAACTAATAATATAAAAAGATGCCCATCTGAGCCCATTAGCAAAGCTTCCTGTGGACTGGTAGTACACACAGGCTTAAGCCAGATGTTAACATGAGGTAAAGTAGATACATACTTAACTCACTTCTGTAAGTCACACTTGAACATTGTAAGTTCCTTAGCAGTTTTTTTTTTCAGTTTTACTTGGCTGGGAAATGTAAATAACACCGTAATTTGAACGGGTAATGTATATACCTAGTACCAATTCATCTTCTATTATGAACTTACAAAATAAGCAGTGTGATCTGTTTGGAGACACTGCTTTCCTTTTTTATCAAGTTTGCTAAAGCAAGTTTAATTGTTCTTGTGGCTATTTTCTGTGCAACATAACTTTAGTTTGGGAGGAGCAGAAACAAATTTTCACACTGTGTCCCTAGAGCAACCAAATTTTCTTGTTAGCTTTCCTTAACAGGTTCTGTGAGAGAATTAGCATAGGTAGAAAATGAGATATGAGTGACAATATTTCTAAATTTTTCAGTGGTCAAATCTGGTATGATTTTAGATACATGGAATATATATATATATAATTATATATTTTATATATAAATATATATATTTTAGATAATAGGTCCTTTAGGGCTAAATGTTTTTAGGAATCTTGAGAGGCTGTGGTGTTATTGTTGGAGTACCTCTGTCTCTCAGACAAAACTGACTTCCCACAGGACCTGGGAAGTTCTATTTTATTCTAGTTCAACTAAAATTCTATATGTCACACATGTGGAGAGCATCAGGGTAATCTCATAATCTCGACCCAGTCAAATCTAATGAGCCTCAAAACAGTTCATGCTGTTTCACACTCTTCATAGTACTACCCCTCAGCAGGCTATGACATAATGCTTTAGCTACCTGGAGCACATGTATTGTCCGAGACTTGTAGCAACAGACTAATTGAATAATATACGTGGTTAATGGAAATATTTCATTTGTATTATTTTGTTAAAAGTGTTCTAATTTTTAAAAATCATGTCGGTAGACTAACAACACAGAGATATGCTTAAAACAATTTTCATTAGCATTGACTAGCTTCTCCAGTTGCTAAAATAAATCTCCTGGTTGAGTGTTCACTTTGTATCTTAGCTGTTGCATGTCAATGCAGATCAGATTGTCAATGCATACTGTTGAGACTGTGGCTGCCTTTATATGGTTATTTTACAAGATAGAGCACGAGAGGTTGAAACAAATAAGAGGTCAGGGGCAGCTAGTTAAAGGTGTCCATATATGCTAAAAGTAGCACTGCTTCTCATCAGAGTAAGCAACCTTACATTTAGGGCACACAATATTGAAACCAGTTGTGTGTATTCAAATTGTATTCCAGATAGACTCATTGGGTAGACTCATCAATAAAGCAGAAGGATTAGAGAACTATTATGTTAGAAAACAGAAAAGATAACCAAGTACTTCGTAAAGTTCTAGGTTTTAAATTAAAATTCCTCTGTCTTATTTTTGTGAAAATATTGTGTATATTCTAGTTCCCTCAGCCAAAAATACTCCTTTTATGATGTGTTTCAGAGTGATTTGTATGTATTCTCCTACGCATTTGATCAGAGGGCTTGAATTTTTAAACACTTCTGATGCCCAGAAATGATTCCTTTAAAAAAAAAATTTTTTAAGACAGAGTCTTGCTATATGGTTTAGTCTGGGCTTGAACTCACCTTGTAGTCCAGGCTGACCTCAGAGTCACAGTGATCTTCCTGCCTCAGCCCCTGAGTGCTGAGATTACAGATGTGCATCACCATTACAGGCAGAAATGAATTTGTGTCCTTATTTCATCAATGGGTTTCCCTTTATGTGTTGAAAATACAAGAAAATCTTATTTTAGAATTATGTGTTTACTTTTTTCAGTCAGTTTTTTCCACTAAGAAAAAGGCTGTGTACTCTGTCTAAATTAATAAGTAAGTCTTCTCTACTACTTTTTCCGTAGTGCTTTAATGAAGAAAGATCCAGGACCAGTCTTCTATTGCATCAGATATCTTCCTGTTGATAGATGTGGCCAAGCATAAAAAAGGTCCTTGCATATATATACTTTTTTAGCCAGACTGTTCACTTCATCATACTTGCCATAGCATGTGAGTTACAGGAGGTGATGCTTGGAAGGGCATACTTACAAAGAAGATAAATTGCTTTCTGAGTAAGACTGTACCTTCACTCCTTTTGTTTTCTCTGACCCTAGGATCTGAGAAGCTAACCACACCTTGTACTGTTTGAAGGTAATGGTCTTGGCGGAATTAGAGCAAAAATGCAGGGGTTAAATGCAGTGTTTTATACAAGAAGGAATATACCTAGGGTACTGCTAATGGTTCTCCTGCATCCTGGCTGCAGTGGTACAGCAGGATTCTGAGAAAACTTCTTTGGAGATAAACATTCCTCTTCACTGATTTTTACTATTTCCATTTGGTAATGAAGATCTTATTTGCCTATTCCTCATTGAGAGTAATTTGGTGTCACATAGAGTCCAATTTGTGTTGCTAGCAAAAGGACTTGACATTTTCTATGAATTGCTCTTTTAACTCTGGTGCAGTACGTGGCTGAAGACTGACTTTCAAAATTCGACAAACTCAATGATGTGTTATTGGTTTAGGGACACGCTCATGAATTTATGTCAAATGCAGAGCATCAGGGACTCATGTTTCAGTTAATTGGGCTGAGAGATCAAACAGGTGGCTATATGAATTTTAAGAGATTCTGTTGTCAGAATGCTATATAATCTAATGATGAGACTGCAGCACAATACCTGGATGTGTCAATATTCTACATGATGCTTCAGTTCTTTGTATTCTGTTTAGTAATGTGGGTCTCAAGTACTTTCTGTCTCATCCAGTGTATAATTTATTTGTTCTAATAATACTCCAGACAAGATACTTTTGGTGAAAGTCCCTTGATTTTTTTGTCCTGTGAAATTGTTCTATGATTTTAATTTATCAAACTAATCAAGGAAGAACAAGCCTTTGATATAGTTACTTTTGACTACTAGTCAATGTGATATCTATGAAAAGTATACATTTTCTGTTTGAATTAGGTCATGGACACGTTTCAATTTTGCCTTATAAGCTTATAAAAAGTCAGGGAGGATTTTTCCTATAACATGACAATGAAGCTGTAATTCTGACCAAATAAAGGTAAACTATAATGGCAACCCAAATTAAAAGATCTGCACTTGCTGTATCAGTGACCAAGGATTAGTAAAAGGCTGATGTAGTGTCCATCTCTACTTTGGACCAGTCAGACCAGTTTGTTAAAGGAATAAATTATGATAGGGTTGTTTTTAATTTCTTCAATACCCTTATTATGTAATTTGGTGTCCCACTACTGCCATTAGGCATTATTTTATATTTACAATTATAGCAATGGAGGTTCATTCTAGAGGTTCCTTTTTGTCGTGTTCAGTTGTTGGGTTCATATTTAAACCTTCCCTAGAGCCACAGTAAACGCCTTGCAATTACACATATGGGAAGGAGATACCACTCAGGAAAACTCCTTCGGTCCTCTGTGTCAAGTAACTATCACTCCTTAGCAACTTCAGCTCCTTTCCCTTTGTATCTTTAGCCTAAACTTCTCTTTTTACTTTCAATTTTCTCAGAATTAATGCTATCCTTCCTTCTGTGTCTAAATTTCTCTTTCTACTTTCAGTTTTTTTTTCAGATTTAATCTTATCTTTGATTCTCTATGTAAAAGCTCTAAAGATTCTTGAATATTGGGTTTTGTTTGAAACAGGTCACAGACTCAGCATCTCTCCGGGTAGATCTGATATTAACAGATCTGCATGTTAAAGACTTTGGGGCAGTTTGTCTCTTCCTTTAAAAGATTGTATTTGATCCCCAGACTTTAGGGTAGGTTTCTTAAATTTAAAAAGATCAGAAGAAGTCAAATAAAATGCTTCAAAAGTTGTCCTTCATTTTTCAAGTGCAGGAAGTATATCCTTAAGATTTACGAAGTCCTTGTCTCCGTGTTCTCACTTGGCTCAGCTCCCGGCGGCTTGTTGCTATCTATGTGGAAGATTTGCCAAGGTTGTTGCCATGGCTACGGTGCCTGCAAGTTTAGCTGATTCTAGTGTCCTATTGATCTCCTCTGAATCCCAGCAACTTGCCAGTATTTCTCTTACAAACTTGGGGTCATGTTAGCTCAATTCTAAAGATCTTTTGGTCTTTGGCCCCCTGGGAAATTATTGTGTAGATAGTGTAATAAAACCCAAATCTAAAGATTTTCATTACCCAATTTCACAGAATTTTCTCAGGCAATTTATCCTCCTATTAAAAGCTGTTTTTAGGGAATGGAAAAGTAACCTTTTGAGAGCAGACTTCAGACACTGATTTCTAAAGATAATATCTGGGTCCTTGGGTTCACCTATCCCGCCCATCAGAACACTTGAAGCTGCTCCTTTGTCACCTTCCTCATCTCTTGCTTATCAATTTTCATGGCCGCGATTGCTCCACTATTCCTTGCAAATCAGCTCATCTAGTTTACCATACTTAAAAAATTAAACATTAATTTCAATGAGGTGTCTGCTTTTCTCCCACACAGACTGTATTCTCTATCCTTACTTTTTTTCCAGTGATAGATATACACAATAAAAATTTTACCATCTTAAGATCTACAGCCCTGAGACATAAGTACACCTTCAAAGATTTTCCATCTTTCTCCACCAAATTATGTGCCCATTAGTCACTAGTTCCTCATCCCATCCTTGTTGTTTGGATTTTACCACTCCACGAATTTCACGGAAGTAGAATCATATAATATCTGTCCTTTTGTGACTGACTTACTTCACTTAGGATATAACATATTCAAGGCTAAATCCATGTTGTGGTTTGTGTTCGAATTTCTTTCTGAGGCTAGATGACATTTTAAAGTATGAATACACAAATTGAAAATGTTCTTACTCTAGTGAATTTAGCAAACATCACTGCTTAACAACACAATACACTATAGAGTCTTCTCTTCACCCTCATGACTGTGTTCTTTACTGGGTGCTGTGGTTTGCTTCCATTACCAACACCAAGAAGCACATTAAATATTGCTAGCTCAGAAAAGATCAGGATTAAACATTCAGAGCACAATTTCTACCGAGTGTGTATTGTTTTAATGTCATTATTAAGTTGATCCATCCTGAATGGAGGATATAATTCTGCATTAGTAGAAAACATTATTATGAATTTCAAATATTTTTGACATTCAAATATAATGCTCCTTGTATCAGAAATGCCTTCTTTACTAATGAGTCATGTCCATTATAAGGATACAACAGTTTGTTCATCTACTCAATAACTGATGAACATTTGTTCAGTTGTTTATAGTTGAAGACTTCTGTGAGTAAAACTCATATGAACACAAGGTATAACTTCTCCTGGGTAATATCTAGGAGTGAGATAGCTGAGATGTACTTATAAACAAACTGCCAATCAATATCCCAGGGGTTGTTCCATTATACATTTTAAAGAACATTGTATAAGAGTTCTAATTGCCCTACATCCTTGTCAATTTTAGTTTTAGAAATTCTAATGGTGTAATGACATGGCATGTAAACTTTCATGTGAAATAAATTTTATTTAATGGAATTTCTTTTTAAAATAATATTGAACATATTTTTCATGAGCTCATTTGCATCTGGGTATCTTTTCAGTGAAGTATCAGTTCAGATGCTTTGCACATATTTGTGGCACTGTCTTAGTGAGTTTTAAAAGTCCTTGATACATTCTAAGTATATTTAGTGGATATTGCTTCTCTCTTTGTAGCTTAGTTTTTCATTAATAGAGTACTTTGATGAGCAAAAGTTATAATTTTGATGATCTGATTAATGATTTTTCTATTCATACCATTTGTTTGTAATTAAGACATCTCTGTCAAGTACAAAGTTACCAAGATTTTTTTCTATGAAATGTTTGTACTTTTTAAGTAAGACATTTATTGGTACATGTCATGCATGCACAGTAATAACACTTATCATAGGGAACTTGAATCTGTGTATGATACCTCCTGCCTCTCTTTTTCCCCCATTTTAAAAAATTAAATTCTTTATTGGTACATTGTATACACAGCTCACAATCACACACAACATTGGGGAATTTGTACCAGTATGTAACACAGGTCA
>PVIC010017984.1:0-2500 GCA_004025085.1 Thryonomys swinderianus
GGAGTATAAACATACATTTTGCTTTTTGTGACATGAGGAATGGCACTCAACACATAATATAATCTATCTATCTATCTATCTATCTATCTATCTATCTATCTATCTATCTATCTAATCTAATCCTACCTATCTCTCCACTCACCTACCCATCCATCCATCCATCCATCCATCCATCCATCCATCCATCCATCCATCCATCCATCCACCCACCCACCCATCCATTCATCCATCTTGTTTTTACTATTCTTAAATCAACAACAACCGAAAGTTTCTATTGAAAGCACTGAATGGGAGCGACACCCCCTCCCAACCCTGCATTTTAAAGCAGACTTAATTTAGGCAACCAGAGAAAATTTGAGATTCAGGGTTCCCCAAATTGTTCACTTATCCCTATTCAGGCCAAAGCACCATGGGACGAGGCAGTCAAATAGGACCATTTCATGCTGTCATCCTGGAGATAGATGTTTACTTCATATATTGCCACAATGTTTCTCTAAAACCTTCTTTGGATCCATTATGTCATCTATGTACATTCTGGAGCAGTTACGGTAATAATGCCAAAATCCCACAGAAATAAGATTTTTAAAAATGTTATGTAGTTGTAGTGAATATGCAGTAAACACTTCACCAAAGTGAATAACAGTCCTTTACCATTTTAAAGGAAAGAGGAAAATACCAAATAGGGTTAATTCACGTTATAGACTAATGGCCTGAACTTTCATTTGAAAGGAAAACACAGAAAAAGCTTTGACAGAGCTACTTTTCACCATAAAAATAAATCAACCTCTTTCAAATAATTTGTGTTTTTTTTCCAAGTCCAGCTGCCAAGTTTTAAACAAAAATTAAAACCACCATCCAGTTACAACCCTGAAAATATGGGCTTTCTAATGGAAATGGTAAAACAATCTCAGCGAAGGAAATGTTGCTAGGTACTGACAGTAAAGGAGAGTCTATAGTAAACACGTCACACATCAGGTACAGGGCACTTGTTGACAGACAATACTTAGATTCCATTCTCAATGATACAACCATGTGTAATGACTGTCATTTTTCACAGGACTTTTGATGTTAACATCTACTGCTGCTCTGGCTTTGGTCCAAATTGAATAAACATATTTGTCCTCTGGTTCCCATAGATTTAAAATTCATCTTTATAGCAGGCCTCCTTTGAATAGTAAATCAAAAGAGAAAATTTCATTCTAACTTCTTAAATGGAAGTGAATTTTGTTATATTTATTTAAATTCATGAAATTTTCCCCTATAATTATTCTCTGGACTATAAGAACATACTTGTTCCCCAATTTTCCCCCACAGACTACAACTTACATTCAATTCTCTTTTATTTGGAAACCATCCAATTGATCTATCTGTTCAAAGTACCTAAGATAGGGATCCTCAAACTTGGCTGTATATCAGAATTACCTGGTCAAATATTCTGAAAAATATAGCTCCCTAAGCTTTGCTCCCTAAGCTTTACCCCACACCTTTGGAATTAGATTATCTGGTCACAGGATTCATGGATTTGGATTTTGATATGCTGAAAGCAACTCATGGGAGCAACTATCAGATGTCTTGTGTTAAGAAATCTCCATTCCTGGACCACTTTAGTAAAGCTTGACCCAGAACTTTGGTTTAAATATCACCATTCACAAATACCCTAATACTACTTAAGAGTTACTGAAGGATCTGAAAATGCTCTGAGTATGTAAATATCAGGTAACTCACTCCTCCCTAGACTATAATTTAAGAGTAATAAGCAAGCAGAAGAAAGCTCAAAGAAAAATAGTTTCAACAGTTAAAATTCAATAAATAAAACAAAAGGCTCTGGGAACATTTCGTGAAGTTCCTTCTATCAGACACATATATTTTTGTTCCCTTCCTGTTTTATTTAGTCTCCTGACATGTAAAAGTGCCTGTCAACAATTAGTGCCATTTTTGCCCTGAGCTGCTGGATAGTGTATTTATTAGAAGTAAATAACAACAACAAAAATCCTTATTCTTAAACTTATAAAATGGGACTACAGCTACCTATGTGAATGTACAGAACTGACCATACTTCCTTCCTTCTGCCATCCAGGAACTGTCCCAGTGGCTACTCCATTCTGCCTTGTTGTCCAGGATCAGATGGACCCTTCCATGTCCTCCAAGAAGGGGGGCTAAGTCCTCTGTGAGTTTCCAGATCACTCCTTTCCCTGTCACCAAGAGTCACTGGACTTTTTGAAAACTGCTGATCATGAAAGAAAGAATTCAGCTTCTCAGATAAGAATTTTAGAGCTGTATGAAAGAAGATGTTAGCTCCTCAGAGTCTAAAAACATTAGGGAACAACCTAGGATGTCCAAATTCAGAAAGAAGTAATTGGGGAGCATATTGTACTATCCTGGTAGCGCCAAAGAGGTAAAAGACCTGATAGAAACATATGAAGCATTCATCAGAAAATCAGCATTGAATGCTCTCAACTCATAACTACTTTTAAGGTAAGGTCCTTGGAGGAAAAAGAAA
>PVIC010017984.1:7500-30000 GCA_004025085.1 Thryonomys swinderianus
GCCTGCTTGTTCAAGCAAGTCATTTTAAGAACAGGACAAGACATATTTTCTGCTACATGAAATATGGGGCAGTCCAGGGCAATGTTCAACCTGACTCGCACATGTTGGTTCCTTTTACTGAATCATAATTCAATAAAATTTAAAAGGTGCGTGAATTCTAAGTGTACAGCTCAGTTCTCAAAGTGAACCAAGCCTGAGCTCAGCAGCCAGCGCACTCACTCCTTAGCTATCCCCTTCCATGGGTGACAAAAGATTCAGCTTTCTGTCTTACTCAACATGTTTGTGAGACCCTTCTGTGTCATTTCGTGTGGCAAAAGTTCACTTAGTTCATCTGTCCTCCTTGCTCTGTTTCTCTGAGTGAATACACCATAATTTATGCCGGGCCTGTAGGGGGTTCCCAGTTAAGATGGTGCCACCAGCGTCTGTACTTCGTTCGATTATAATACCTACCAATGAAAATGCTATGGCACAGGGCACATAAATGAGCAGCTTTAGTAGGTATTGCCAAAACTTTTCCAAAGTGGTGGTAGTATCGATATTCACTGACTTTCTTTGGAACTGGTTCAGTGGAACAGTCTTTTGCTATAGTGGTCTAAGATTTTGCATGGGAAGGTAATCTCGTCTTTTTGTGAGCTTGTACACACGTGCATCCCTTCCCTGATTTGAAGGGACAGAGCAGAAATGAGCTAAAAGCACCAGTCAAACACAAACAACTTGCTTCTGAATTGAATTCCTTGAGGAATGAGGAGTTGGGCTCGTGACCCCAGACATTATCCACAGCAAAACCATGAACTCCAGGTATTTTTCCTTGTATGATCTCGGACACACAAGGTCTGCCTCCTTGCATCATCAACTTGTACATTCTCACAGAAATCAACTGGGGTTATGCCTGGACAATATTAAAATAGGAAGAGAAATAACTTGCAAAAAACCCTGAAATATACTCCAAAGTATTCTGATCATTCAATAATCCAGCACTGACTGTAACTTTAAAATGTAACGAAGTTGTATTAAAGCCCATTAAATTGCAATAGGTGAAGATGCAGTTAATTCTCTACAATATGGAAGGAAGCACACTCAGCACCTGAAAAACCCTCCGGCATTGACAGAACCAGGAGATACATGGTGAGAAACAGAAAACTGACTCAGGTTAGTCTTTGCTGAAGACTCCCTACAACACCCTTGTCACAGACAGGACAGGCTCCAACCCCTGGACAAGAGTGCTCCCTGTGCCCTCAGCTGCCAGCCTGGCCACATACTCGTCACCTTCATCATCAACACCTGCTGCATTCAAACATCATGTCCATCCTGCTTCTGTTCCCCTGCCCAAGCAGTTCTGCCCTCCCTTTCAGGCTAACCTTCCAGCCTTCTTGAAAGACCCACTTGGTTCCTGTCCACCCCATTAAACCTCGCAGTCATCATTTGTGAAGTATGGAAAGCCTTTCAGCCTTCACCATCCATTTGCTCACTTCCCGCCTCACAGATCTAGTTAGCCCTCCTCTGGATGGCCCACTCTATCCCTCCAGTCCATGGCTCAAATCTCAAGTAGTCCCCATTGGGTTTTACCCACCCCTGGGTCTCCTAATGTGAGCCCCTGAGGCATGGAATCCCTTCTACACTGCTGGTTCCTAGGAGAGGACCTAGTACAACTGGCCTTCAATACACATGAAAGGAAATCTTAACTCCCCTTGCATCTCTCATTCAGCCTCAGCATGCTAGCTCCTGGAAGTGATCTGTACTGTAGCTTGAGTGTATCTCCAAAGGGCAGACTGGAATAGCAAAGAGATCACAGGCCTTGGGGTTTGAATCTGGTTCAAAATTCAGTCCTACCACTTAAGTGTGGTGACATTGGGTGACCTTGAACAAACTGCTTCATCTGTAAAATGAAGCAAAGAAACCTCTCAAGAATGTTACAAAAATAACGTGATAAGACACAAAGTACCCAGCACCAAGACTGGCACACAGTCCATGGGAAGTACATGCCAGATCCATACTTTTCCCAATTAGACTATAAGCTTTCGGAGGATTTGGACTTGTACTTCATTATAGAACTCAACTCAATGCCACACTCCAGAAAAGTTGCGTCTAAGGAATATGTATAAACTCTTGAACATAAATGCTCTTTTTTTTTTGATGACTACACTAAAAACTGTTATTTTTACTGTGTTTCACTAAAGATATACTGTTAGAATTCTAGTACCCCTTAATTTCCATATACCTTTAGGTCTTACATAAATGATCAGTCTTGATTATGAAAAGGTTGAGATAAATTTTCTTGTTTTCCCTGCCACTCAATTAAATTACTCAGTTTCCTATCCATTTTATTTGCAATATCTATGTTAACTTAGCTATTCTGCAAATATGGGACAACAGAGGGTGAAAAAAACACACTGGTTTGCCAACTCTACTGTACTTCTTTGCGAAGGAAATTATTTCCATAGGCTACAGAAATAACTTATTTGGATTACTTCAATTAGTTCTAATACAAAACATTGCCACCACTTCATTAATCAGCCGCTTGTGAGGGTTACTTTCCAAGAAGTCTTTTTGGTAATTTGATTAGAAAGAATGGTGGTGCGCATCATTATCTGATTCAGTATGTCCATCAAGTAGACAATTTACAGCAAGTTCTTGATAACGATGGGCTTTAAAAGCCACAGTAATTTCTTCATTTCAGAGTTACATTCCTAAGGATGAAGTTATTTTTCAAAGTCTTTGGCAGCCCACACGTTGCTGAATAAGCATAGGAAATATTTCTGTGCTTTAAGAGGCATTTCACTCTTTCCCTTTCCCCACAGACAACCCCCCCACGAATGATGCAGTAATTAAAACCTAATTATTATCTTCATTTTAAACAAAACCTAAAGTGAATACCAATTAATAACAACATACTAATGAGCATCTGCTGTGATGAAATTGAATATGAATGTGCTGCAAATTTCGGGTAATTTATTTTTTTAGGGGAAGTGCCACTGGTCGCATTCTGCTGTTAGAAGACTATATATAGAATGTACACCATTTTCTATCAAGTCATTCTGCACGTGGCAATTTCCATCAGAGGAGAGAGGGCTGCCCTAGAAACTGCAGATGCTGAAATATCCAAGTACTGGCCATGGGGTCTTCACTGGAACTGAGGACAATTCTAGGACTTCACCTTGAAATTATTGCACTTCCTTCAAAGGTTGTCTTTTTAAATGTCATATGTCTAGGTTAACTACATGCAAAAAAGGAAACGAATCTGACCCCCTCTTACATGCAAGGGTATTTCAACACCACAATGAAAATTTAAATACAATTTTTTTTTTTTTGAGACAGGGTCTCGCTTTGTAGTTCAGGCTAGCCCTGAGCTCACTATGTAGCCCAGGCAAGCCTCGAACTCAGTAATCCTCCTGTCTCTGCCTCCCGAGTGCTGGGATGACAGGCGTGAGCCACCACGCCTGGCATTAAATATAATTTTTTTTTCTTTTTGAGACAGGGTCTCGCTTTATAGTTCAGGCTGGCCCTGAGCTCACTATGGTGCCCAGGCAAGCTGCCGCGAACTCAGCAATCCTCCTGTCTCTGCCTCCCGAGTGCTGGGATTACAGGTGTAAGCCACCACGTCCGGCATTGTGGTATGTGGTGTTGATTGTTGGTGGGCGTGTCTCCACACCCAGCATTCTATGTGGTTACCGGGGATCGAACTCAGGTCCTTGCGCTTGTGAGGCAGGCGCCGGAACCACTGAGCTAACCCTCCAGCCCTTAAATACAAATTTTAAACCAGAAGAAACAATCCTATAAAAACAGAAGTTTGCAAGTCATCATCTTGGATTCTACTGTAACCCCAAGATGGTACAGAAATGTTTAGGTTAAAAGTATTGAGGTAGTCAGCTAAACCTAGCTTTATCAATGTCACTATATCAAGAAGCAAAAAGTAGGGACAGAATCAGATTCTGTAGATCGTAACTTTATTTATGTAGGTATTTTTGAGAAATAATTAGATTCTGCAGGTTATCATTCACTCACTCATTCATTTATTCATTTCGGTGTTTTTTTTTATTGAATTCTTTATTGGTACAATTTATATACATCTCAAAATCACATATAACATTGGGAAATTTGTACCAGTATATACCACAAGTTAATTCTCATTTTTACCCATAGAGTGGAATATTTCATTTCGGTGTTTTTGAGACAAGGTCTCAGCGTATAGTTCAGGTTGGCCTGGAACTCAACAATCTTACTGCCTCAACCTCCTGAGTACTGGAATTACAGGCATATGCTACCATGCCTAGCACCAGATTATAATTTTAAACTTTTGTCTATGGTAGGGCTATATCAGAGCTGTTCAAATGCATTCCATTTGCATGCCTCAGAGACTTTTCCAAATGTTTGATTCTAATTTAATTTATTAAAGTATGTAGCCATTAAAAAATTCAAAGGCATTATTTACATGTATCATATACCAATTTTTAAGGTATCTATGACTCCAATATACAGTATTAACTGGTATTCCCATTGACAGATATGAAAACAAAGTTCTAAAGTTGAAATACATCTATGTTGATAAAAATATTATTTGTTTTACAGATGGGAGTTCTTCACGAAATCTTAAGGAAAAAATAGTTTCCCGGATTACATAATTTCTAGGATTTCTTTCCAAATATAAACTAGATACAAAGTATAATGTGAGTTTTCTTATTTTCAGTAACTGGGCCTTTCATCTCTGACACATTTAATCAAATGTATGTATCTATTAAAGAAGATAATTCTCTATTTCTTCACATCCCACCCTATTCACAAAAAAAATTTAAAAATGTAAAATTGACATCTAGAATGACTGATTAGCTTTTTAAAATTCTAATAACTGGTCTCTCAGGGTTTGCAATGAGTAAGTAGCAATAGTTACTAAAATAAACATGTGGCTACTATAAATAAACTGGAGCAATATTTGGGATGAAATGTAACCTTTTAATTTGACCCACTGTTTAAGGTGAACTTTGGGTTTGGTGACATCTTGGAATCAGTCTTGCTTTAGAGGAACAGGACAAGATCACCATGGTTGACTCAAGCCATATGATGTTAAGCCAGGCAGGTCTAGTGTCACACCATGAGTCAGCTGTAGTCACTGGAAAGGCAACTGCTCATTCATCAAACTAACTGAAAATGCTCATGCCAGCACTGTTCTAGATGCTAAGTGACATGCAGGAACAAGACAGAAAACCAAGATTGTAGGAGCTGCAAATCTGATATGGGTGTGTCTTCTCTTACACTGTACTACAGTTAAATGTGGGTACAGTATTTCCCTTTACTCAGCCCCTGCTCGTGTCAAAAAAAACACCTTCTATAACATTTTAATAACATGTATCACCTGCTGTCTAATAGAATTAGGGATATTTTAGTTGTGATACTACACTGAAAGGTTTTTGAGGGTTACATTCATTTAAAAACAGTAGTTTTTTGAGACAAGAGTCTTGCCAAGTATCTCATGCTAGTCTTGAACTCACCATGTAGCCTGGATTGGCCTTGATCTCAGGGTAGTCATCCTGCCTCAGCCTTTGAAGTGCTTTATTTTTAAATTTCTGACATTACTTTTAATATGCTTATTTAATGACTAAATTACTCTTCTAACTGCTTATGATACACCAAAATTTCATACCACTTGCACTAACTTTCAAAGCATTTAATCCTTGTAATAGCTCTGCTCAATCAGGGGCAAGTGGGTTTATTTTCCTTATTTTACAAGGTGAAGTCATTTGTTCACGATCCCAAATCTGGTTAGTGAAAATGATAGTTCTGGTCAATCCAACAATGTCTTAAAAATGGGTGGAGTTAAAATGAGAATTCACAGCTACAATCAAGGCTGAAGATCTTTTTTTTTTTTTTGAGACAGGGTCTCGCTTTGTAGTTTAGGCTGGCCCTCAGCTCACTACGTAGCCCAGGCAAGCCTGGAATTTAGCAATCCTCCTGCCTCTGCCTCCCGAGTGCTGGGATTACAGGCATGAGCCACCATGCCCAGCATTGTATGTGGTTACTGGGATCGAACTCAGGGCCTTGCACTTGCGAGGCAGGAGCTGGAACCACTGAGCTAAATCTCTGGCCCAAGGCTGCAGATTTTTATGGCCAAATGACATCTCACATGTTGGCAAAAAATGCCACTCTAAAGTTGAGTGAGATTCAGTAAAGTCCACACATGCATGCTGTTTGAAATAGATTTCTCAAATGTTTTATACATTTTAATCATAGTATGCCAAAAGAAAGACTTAATAAAGTTTAGAACAATAAATACACTTGACGCTTTCCAGCTGTCATTCTCCTTTGGATTATAGTTTCTCTGTGAACTAGTGATACCGACTATCTTCATTTATTAGGTAAGAAAGCTGGGATTCAAAGAGGTTATTGGACTTGCTCTAAGCCATGCAACTAGTAAGTAGCACAGCCAAGATTTGATGCTAGGTTTTCAGTGTCCATGTTTTTCATTATGCCACTTTTTATTCATGAACATTTAATTATGCCATTGTCTCTGTTAACTGTTTTTTGGGGGTAGTTTTTAACCTGAAATACTTGCTTTGAGTCACAGAGGCAGTCCATGCATATGCACTTAGTATTTCCCTCTTGTCAGATTTAGGGCCCAGCCTACCATAGGTCAAAGCAAATGAAGTACAAGGCTATAGAAAAAGACACTGGTCAAGGGCCTAGAGGGCAAGAAGAAACTGACCACATCAAACAGAAAAGCTCTCCAAGGTATAGCACTGCTGTATTAATTCTATCAACTTAATCTTATAATTTCTCTTCACCTTCATTCTGAAAAGTACCTTTAGAAATTCCACCTCTGATCGGACAGATCAAAACTTGAATCCTTAGAACAATAAAATCTATGTTCCACACAAACTCTTTATGTACATGCAAAGGAAAGTTTTTATTTGGATTTGGAAATATCTATCAGAATAATAAGAAACTTTCTTTTTATAGGTTTTACAAATGAAAAAACTCAGACTCTGAGAAGTTACCTAACTTCTCTTGTGGAAATGCGGGAGGAGGGCACTTCAAGGCACTATTATGAAAACTGAATGAGATAATAATTAAGGAAAACAGTACAGTACCTGGCCTACAACAAGTTCTAAGTAATTGACAGTGAGTAGTGTAACTATTTACTATGAACGTGCACCCTTGGGAAATTTCCTAAAATAAATCAAACAGGAACTTTCAAGAGCTTGACTTTTCTTTTTTAATTTTGGTGAACTTCATTCAAGAGTCAAAGCCAAACAATCCAAATAAGCTGTTGGTGATATAAGCAAAAGATAAAAACAGATAAGGTAATAAGACTTTAGTGCTAATTACTATATGGAAATAAAGACTTAACTTCTGTCTCTTTAATAGGTTGAAACTGGACAAAGTGTTTCCTTGCTTTTAATCTTTCATATTTTATGTGTTAGTTCTGTTCACAGTACTACACTCCCCTCAAGAACAAAGATCAAATCCTAAGCATAACTCAGGACTCTCAGGATTCTGGCATAGAGAGAATGAGGAGGCCAGCAGCATAATGTTCACAGGAGAAGTGTTGAAGTCTAGGTATTTTATTCTTACTAAGTATAAAAACAAAAAGCAAGGATAGTGTGGTTGGCAAGAGCACAGTCTCTAGGACAAACTGGGTTCAAATCCCGTTTCTAAACCTTACTAGATATGTGATCCTGAGCAACACTTCAAACTACTCTGTAAAATGGGTAACAACAGTATCTCGCAGGACTGTGACACAGATTAAATAAATTTAAACATAGAAGATGCTCACACGAATAGTATCTGAAACATAATAGGAGGTATGAATTCATCTTAAAACTTCTTTTTTGAGGGGTGGATTAAATTTGGCACACAAACTCTTACTGCATCTCCACCATCTTTGCTTTGTTCTTAGACTCTTGATAGGTCAATTCATCATCAGGTTATACATTTCATAATCTAGTACTGGACAGAGATTGTAGCAATGAATAGTTTTAGTGATTAATAGCAGAACAGCACAGAATTACATATGTATCAAACTTTTAAAAAGGATGCTGCAGAATACTCAAGAAACAGTGGTGCTCTTTTAGGGGTGAGAGTTGTTCAGGGGGACTTGCTTACTATGAACCTTTTGTTTTGTTTTGTTTTTTCTTTTTGAGACAGGGTCTCGCATTGTAGTTCAGGCTGGCCCTGAGCTCACTATGTAGTCCAGGCAAGCCTCGAACTCAGCAATCCTCCTGTCTCTGCCTCCCGAGTGCTGGGATTACAGGCGTGAGCCACCATGCCCGGCACTATGAACCTTTTGGTATAACTTGATCTTACTTTGGTTTAGACATTGACTGTAGGCAGAGTTCTTGGATGAATCACTTAACTCCTCTAAACCTCAGTTTATCCAACTATACAACACTCACTGGATGATTGTGAGAACTAAATCAGACAATACATATAAAATGCTTAGCATAAGTCTCAGCAATCAGCTTGCCTTAACTATTATTTAAGTGTCATACTTCTGAATATCCTTGTCTTGATGCCAACATACTTATCATAAAAATTTTTTGGTGTTTCTTGAGACAAGGTCTCAGTATGCAGTTCACACTGACTTTAAACTTACTTAGCCCAGGGTGCTCTTGAGCTCATTGCAATCCTCATGAGTGCTGGAATTACAGGAGTGTGGCATGATGCCTGGCTTCCTATAATCGAATTTTAGGGTTTCTGAAATAAAGATTTGCCTTACAGCTGATGTCTTTGTAAACCATTTTCTCTGAAATGCTGATACTGAATCAGTGGTGCATCCTATAATGTGGTGCAGTGACAAAAGGGAGGAATACACTAGACATAAGCACATTTAACGTTTATGACTCTGTACCCTATTTCATCAGTTAAAATTTGTTAATATTCAGTTCTGGTCAAACTATGTTTGGCCCTTATCCTCTTCTAACTAGACCCAGTCAATGAAATAAATTTAAAGTCTACTCCTAAAACATACCTCTGCCCACAAACCACATATCCTAATAAGCCATCATAATAAGATAAGAAATAACTGTTATAGTAAGAGATCATTTAGTGGAGTCCAACAGTGGCCTTTGCACAGGGAGATTTCAGGCGGCTATTAACATAATTTGGTCATAGAATCATGGGATATGTCTTGTGATTTTCTTCCATATTTTGTATAAGAAAACAAGTAATAAGTCACTATAGGTATGCTTTTCAAATGTCAGCAAATTAATTTTGAAAAACTTTAAAAATAGTAACAAAAAGAAGGGAATTTATACACATGCAAGTTTAATTCCTTAATTTCTCTTCTAAATTCTTCCAGTTTCCCAGAATGATAACAGTACTGAAAAAACAGAGCCAATAAAAATGGCTTGGCTACTCTTTGTCTTTTTAGAACATGTGAGAAATTACAGTATTAGACACTTGTTTAATTAGAAACTAGGTTTGCTTATATTTCAGATCTGGTCTTTCCTACTGAAAGCTTACCTATGCTGCCTTCTCCACTTAATAGGAAGCCAATCATTTTTAATAGAAGCATTAAAATAAAAATTTAAGCCAGGCGTGGTGGCTCACGCCTGTAATCCCAGCACTCGGGAGGCAGAGGCAGGAGGATTGCTGAGTTCGAGGCTTGCCTGGACTACATAGTGAGCTCAGAGACAGCCTGAACTACAAAGCGAGACCCTGTCTCAAAAAAAAAAAATTAAAAATCCTGGTACCTAATGGACCTTTCTTGGAATAAAATTCATAGCCATGAATGTATTTTCTCTCCAATACTTTCCCCTAAAGGAGGGAAACACTCATTTCCTGTACTTTTTTTCTTAAGCTTTTGAGACTTACTACACCTCCCCATTCTAGGTTTTACAATACGCAAAGCCCTTTGACAGTGGGTCCCAGTAACACTCATCCTTTAAAAAGGGTTCTCAGATGCCAGGTGTGGTGGCTCATGCCTGTAATCTCAGCACATGGGAGGCAGACAGGAGGATTGCTGAGTTCGAGGCTTTTCTTTTGTAGAGTGCAGACCAGCCTGAATTACAAAAGCAAGACCCTGTCTCAAAAAAAAAAAAAAAAAAAAAAAAGGTTCTCAAGTTGCTGGGACAGGCTTAATTCAAGCCTTAACAGATTTGTCTTACTATCATGCTCTGTCATATTACCTGAGATATGAACAGAAAGTTTAAGGATCAACAACTATTCTTTCCTCCCTAAGGCTATGCTATGTTGTATCTTACTCGATTTCTTGGCAGGCTGCACTGCCATGGAAAAGCACCTTGTTTCTTCTATATTTTTTCTTGGCTCTAAATGCTCTGTAATTCACAATGACTGTAACAGGTGCTTTCATTTGAGTTTCCAAGTCTGTTTCTCTCAAATAATTTTTACTGCCCACCTACCCACCTATCTCACTTGGCGGCCTCAAACATTAGTCACCACTGCCTCAGGTATATGTACTGTGGTATACAATTATTCTAAGATGCATAATCCATGCTCATCTTTCCCTTTTCTGCTGTAGGCTACTTCACTTCTCAGTTTTCTTTCAGACAGGTAAGAAAAAGTAACTAATATTCTTGAAATATAGTACTGGCATATAGCAGACATTGAATAAACGCTGTTCTGATACTTAGTAAATAAAGCAGGAAATTGGTCAAATGTTGCTACCAATAAGTCTAAAATATTTTAGAGGAGAATAAAAGCATAGCTCAGTGGTGCAGATTGTATTTATTCTTTTAAAAATGCCCTCAGAAGCTTAGAGGGAGAGGAAGTGGAGAGAATTGACTATAAAAATTCAAGTTCTCAATTGAGTGTCATTTGTCAAAGTCAGTGGCTTTCAAACATTTTTAGTAACAGAACCTTTTTCTTAGATGAACTTCTTTTTTTTTTTTTTTTGCTTTTGAGACAGGGTCTCGCGTTGTAGTTCAGGCTGGCCCTGAGCTCACTATGGTGCCCAGGGAAGCCGCAGCGAACTCAGCAATCCTCCTGTCTCTGCCTCCCGAGTGCTGGGATTACAGGCGTGAGCCACCACGTCCAGCATTGTGGTATGCGGTGTTGATTGTTGGTGGGCGTGTCTCCACACCCAGCATTCTATGTGGTTACCGGGGATCGAACTCAGGTCCTTGCGCTTGCGAGGCAGGCGCCGGAACCACTGAGCTAACCCTCCGGCCCTAGATGAACTTCTTATAAATAAAAACATAGTAACTCAGGGGCCAGAGATTTAGCTCAGTGGTTCCAGCACCTGCATAGCAAGCTCAAAGTCTCTGGTTTGATCCCCGGTAACCACATACAACAATACTGGGTGTGGTGGCTCATGCCTGTCATCCCAGCACGCAGGAGGCAGAGGCAGAAGGACTGCTGAGTTCGAGGCTTGCCTGTGCTACATAGTGAGCTTGGGGCCAGCCTGAACTACAAATCGAGACCCTGTCTCAAAACAAAACAAAACATAGTAACTCCAGGGATGTCGCTGGGGCCTCACCCACAGAATAGAGCTTTAAACACTTTTTTATTGCCTAATAAAAATAACAACGTGGTCTAGCATTTCATGCCCTCCAAATAAGGCCAGTTCATTTGGTGAAGAAGGCCAAATTGATATATGATTGGCTGAAGATTAGGATGTGACGTGAATCTGCTACACCAAATATTAAAGTGTGTAATCACAACCATTATAAATAAAAACAATATGACAGAAAGCACATTTATTAGACTGTCATTCCCCTTTAGATCTAGGATAGGTGGGCAGGCCTTCAGCAGAAGCCAGTGCAGGCAGGTGGAGCCTTCAGTCATCTGCAGGCCTATAGGAGGTCTCACCCACCAATATGACTCCACTGTAATCTATTTCACCTTGCTCAGATACACTGTTTAACATTTGTGAATGTAAAATAAGCTTAACCAGTAATTTTAAGCCAGGAGAACAAAAGGTACTTGATTGAAACTAATTTAAATTTTCAATTATTATTAAAAAATTTAGAAACTGTGTTCTTTTTTTCCTCCTGTGGTCTGTTAGTTTTTAAATGATCACCATTAACCAATAGGAAGGGATGTTTTAAACAGGTTCTAGAGTGCAGCCTACTGAGATAAGAGAAAACAACTCAGGATGGAGATTCGCTCATTTCCTAGGATCCATGTGCCTCTCAACAAATGAGAAGAATGGTAACTATAAACTGCACATAAGAATGCAGAGCTTCCTGAACACTACTCTTGTCAAAAAAACACATCAATCAAAAACCAATCTAGGTTTTTCTATTCAAAATATTGTCATGTTTTTGAGGCTTTATATTCTTAGTTGCAAGAGTGGCCTGACAGTTGTCAAAATATATTCCATCTTTTATTGGGGAGGGGTTACTTGGGATCAAACCTAGGGCTGCTCTACCACTGACGTACACTCCCAAGTCCTTTATAAAAAATTATTTTGATACAAAATCTTGCTAAGTTGCCCGGGCTTGCCTTAAATTTGTGATCCTCCAGCCCCAACCTTCCAAATAGCTAGGACTATAGGTGCTCACTACTGTTCAGTGGCTCCATCTAATTTTAAGTTATGTTTAGGAAAAAGCTTCATTTTTTTTTCTTTGGTGGTGGGTTGGTTTTCTTGTACTTCAATAATGGGAATATTCATGGTTTGTTTCTCTCTTTTTTTCTTTCTTTTTTTTGAAACCAGAGTCTCGCTTTTTAGTTCCAGCTGGCCCTGAACTCATTATGTAGCCTAGGCAAGCCTCGAACTCACAGCAATTTTCCTGCCTCTGCCTCCTGAGCATTAGGATTACAAGCAAGAGTCACCACACCCGGCATTGTGGTATGTGGTACGTATAATTTCAGCAAACTAGGAGCCTGAGGCAGAAGGATTGCAAGTTTGACTACAGCCTGGGCAACTTAGCAAGACTGCCTTTAAAAAAATTTTAGAATGGGGAGGAAAGAGTTGGTGATGTAGCTCAGGGCAAACATCCTGGGTTTGATTCCCAGTAACCAACAAAACAAAAATAAAAAGCCTTAAGATTAAGCACTACAGAACTGAGTGGGGATGAGGTCCAGTTCTACAACTTTTTATAATTTTTACCATCTACCACAACCAGACTATAGAACCGCTCCCCTCAACATCTTTCCCTTATGCTCCCCCTTTCTACATGTACCATTTGCTAACCCATGGCAACCCCCATTCTGTTATCCTTCAATTATACTTTTGTATTGTCAAGAATATCATATAAATGGAATAAAACATTTAGCCTTGGCCAGAGATTTAGCTCACTGGCGTCTGCGGGTACCGCATACCACACCCACCAGCCATCAGTACCACACACCACAGTGCCAGGTGTACTGGCTCACGGCTATAATCCTAGCACTCAGGAGGAAGAGGCAGAAGGACTGCTGTGAGTTCAATGCTTGCCTGGGCTACACAGTGAGCTCAGGGCCAGCCTGAACTACAAGGCGAGACCCTGTCTCAAAAAACAAACAAACAAACAAACAAAAAAAACGTTTTGTAGTTTTACATCTCAATTTGTGATACATATGGATTTGATAAAAAGTTGATGTTCATTTTTTTTTCTGTAAATGGATGTCAAATTTTGCCAAGCTCACTTATTTTCCCTCTCTATTAAGTTGTTCTGGTTCTTTGGTAAAAATCAAATGGTCATGCTTGGGTAAGTCTATACCTCCCGTCCTCTTCCACTGGTCAAGGTGTCTATGATTTTGCAAATTCATTACTGCAGTTTTGTTTCAGTCTTAAACTTGTGTACTGGGGCCTCCAAATTTATTCCTTTTACTTTCTTTTTAAAATATATATTCCATTATTTAATATAATATCAGACCACTGTGATAATTTTATCTTAGATGAGTCTGATAGTTTGTAGTTTTTGAGGAACTGGTCTATTACCTTCAAGTTGCCAAATGTGTGTTGCACTCCTCTATTATCCTTTTAGATTCTATAGGGTCTAGCATTTTGGGTATTGCTAATCTCTACCTTCTCTCTTTGTATGTTTAAAAGTCTTCCTACAGTATTACCAATTTTACTGATCCTTTTAAATAGTCAGATTTTGGTTTCATAGATTTTCTCTACTTTTTTTTTTTTTTTTTTTTTTTTTTTACACAAGGTCTCACTTTGTAGTTCAGACTGGCCCTGAGCTCACTGCTCATTATGTAGCCCAGGCAAGCCTCCAACTCAGCAATCCTCCTGCCTCTGCCTCCCCAGTGCTGGGATTACAGGCGTGAGCCACCACGCCTGGCACTGTGGTACTGATTGCTGGTGGGCGTGAGTCTCCACGCCCAGCATTGTATGTGGTTACCGGGGATCGAACTCAGGACCTTGCACTTGCGAGGCAGGCGCCGGAACCACTGAGCTAACCCTCCAGCCCATCATGAAACTATTTTAATGAAGCTATTTTGTATCACAGTGTATACTGCATCTCTCATTATTTGGTATGTTGTATTTTCATTTTCAACCAGTTCAAAATATTTTGTAATTTTCCTTAAGACCCCTCTTTAGTCCATAAATTATTTAGAAGTGTGCTACTTCAGTTCCAAGTAGTTGAAGATTTGCCTTTTCTTTTATTGATTCTAATTTAATTCCATTATGGTTGAAGAATATAATTTGTGTGATTTCAATTCTTCTAAATTCAATAAGGTTTGTTTTATGACCCAGAATATGATCTATCTTGCTGAATGTTCCATGTGTACTTGAAAAGAATGTGGATACTGCTATTGTTGGGTGGAGTGTTCTATAAATACCAATTAGACCCAGTTGGTTGTCAGTTCTTTTATATCCTTGCTGATTTTATGTCCAGCATTTCTCTCAATTACTGAGACGAATGGTACAGTTGCCAAGTATAATTGTGGATTATTTGTCTCTTCTTTCAGTTCTGCCTGTTTTTGGTTCAGGTACTTTGAAGCTCTGTTGTTAGACACATACACATTTGGGATTGTTAGTATTTCTTGGTGAATTAGCTCTTTAACCATTACATAACATTCCTTTTATCCCTAGTTATTTCCTGTACTCTGAAGTCTAATTTTCTGCTATTAATATATCCACTCTAACTTTCTTTTGATTAGTGTTTGCATGGTGTACCTTTTGCCACATTTTACTTTTAAGCTACCTATATCATTACATTTGAATTAAGCTGAGTAGTAGCATCATTTTTAAAAAATCCGTTCTAAAAATTTGTTTCTTTTTAAATTGGTCTACACACATTTAGATCTTTTGATTTTAATGTGGGTCATGGATATTGATTAGATTGACCATTTTATTATGTTTTCTATTTGTTCCTTTTGCTTTTCTTTCCTCAATTTCACCCTCTTGTGTTACAGGAATTTTTTTTTAAATTTTATCTACTGTATGTTTAAATATTTCTTTGTCTACTTTACAGTTAAGGATTTTGACACATTACTTTAAGTGGAATAAAAACTCATATAGTCTCCCTTTCCCTGCCCATCTTTTTTTTTTTTTTTTTTTTGGAGACAGTGTCTCACTTTGTAGCCCAGGTAAGCCTCGAACTCAGCAATCCTCCTGCCTCTGCCTCCCGAGTGCTAGGATTACAGGCATGAGCCACCACACCTGACACCATGGTATGTGATACTGACTGCTGGTGGGCATGTGTCACCATGACTGGTATTGTTATAGGTGGTTACTGGGGATCGATTCAGGGACCTTGTGCTTGCTAGGCAGGCACTGGAAACACTGAGCTAAATCTCTAGTGCCCTGCCTATCTTATATATTATACCTATGTGCATTGAAAACTAATCAGACAAGACTATAATTTACTTTCACCTGTGAAATGTATTTCAAAGAACTCAGTAAGAAAAAAAAGTCCATTATACTTAGCATTTCTATTGTTCTTCATCCTGGAAGGTTCAAATTTCCTTCACTTATAATTTTCCCTCTTTCTGAATGACTACCTACCTCCCTACCCACCTACCTACCTATTTGTTTATTTATTTGTACTAGAGATTGAACTCAACACCTCTACATTGAACTACATTCCAGCCTCTTAAAAATATTTTTATTTTGATACAGGGTCTCACTAAGTTGACCACACTGAACTTGAAATTGTGATCTTCCTGCCTTAGTTTTCCAAAGTGCTGGGATTACAGGCATGCACTACTATGCCCCGCTTTCTGAATAATTTTCTTTAGTATCCTCAAAGCAGGTCTAATGGTAATGAATTATCTTATTCATATGAGCATGTCTTTCTTTCACCTTACTCCTGAAAAATGTTTTATATTAGATACAAATGTCTAACATGACTTTTCTTTCAGTATTTCAAAAATGTCCTATTTTCTCTAGCCTCCATTATTCCTGATGAGAAATATGTTATCTAAATAATTTTCTTTATGATAATCTATTTTCTTCTGACCAGTTCTAAGAATTTTTTGTTCTTTGTCTTCAACCATTTCATTATGATGTCTAGGAGTGGGCTTGTCTGGGTTTATCCTATTTGGGATTGAATGAACTTTTGAATCTGTACGTTTGTGTTTTATCAAACTTGGGAGATTTTTCAGATATTATTTTTCAAATATTTGTTCAGCCCTCTTCTCCTGCTCTCCTTTGGTACTCCAATGACAAGAATATTACGTTTTCTGTTATTGTTCCACAGGTCCTGGAGGCTTTTTTCTTTTCCTTTTTTTCATACTAGATAATTTCTATTCACTTGTCTCCAAGTTCATCAATTCTTCTGTCATTTCCATTCTGCCACTGAGCCCCATCTAGTGAACTGCTTTTACTTTGACTATTATCATTTTTCATTATCATTATATCCACCCCCCAATTCCATCCCCCAATATTAGGAATTGAACCCAGAGATGCTTTACCAGTAAGCTGCATCTCCAGCCCTGTTTTAACTTTTTTTTTTTTTTTGAGACAGGGTCTTGCTTTGTAGTTCAGGCTGGCTCTAAGCTCACTATGTAGCCCAGGCAAGCTTTGAACTCAGCAATCCTCCTGTCTCTGCCTCCTGAGTGCTGGGATTACAGGCATGAGCCACCACGCCCAGCTGTTTTAACATTTTTTTGAGACAGGATTTCACCCCGTTGCCTGTAAACTTTCAATCCTGCCACAGCCTCCTGAGTGCCTGAGATCACAGGGTGAGCCATCAGGCCCAACCATTCAGTTTCTTCTTTATAACTTCTATTTCTTTGCTGAGATGCTCTATTCTTGCATTTATTTCTAAAGTTCTCAATATTCACCATACAAGTTGACTGAACACTTGTAGAATAGCTTTTTTTTTTTTTTTTTTTGGAGACAGGATCTCGCTTTGTAGTTCAGGCTGGCTCTGAGCTCACTATGTAGCCCAGGCAAGCCTTGAACTCAACAATCCTCCTGTCTCTGCCTCCCAAGTGCTGGGATTACAGGTGTGAGCCACCACGCCTGGCACTGTGGTATGTGGTACTGATTGCTGGTAGGCATGAGCCACCACGCCCAGCATTGTATGTGGTTACTGGGGATCGAACTCAGGACCTTGCGCTCGTGAGGCAGGCACTGGAACCACTGAACTAAATCTCCGGCCCAGAATAGCTATTTTAAAGTCTCTGTCATATAATTCTAACATTGGTGCTATCTCACTATTGACATCTTTTAGTTGTTTTGTTCCCATGTAAGTTGTGATTTTCCTGGTTCTTCTTAGATCAAGAACTTTCGTTATCATATTCTAGATACTGTGAATATTGTAAGTCCATATGTCTCATTTAAAACCTATGGAGGTGATTAATATTTTAGTTTAGTTTTAGTTTACTTGTCCCCCCCCCCCCAGTACCAGGAATTGAACTCCGGTCCTTGTGCTTGCTAGGTAGGTGTGATACCACTTGAGCTAAATCCCCAGCTTAATTTATTTTCTTGTGACAGATGAGAACCCAATGTATCACACATGACAAACATATGCTCACCCACTGAGTTACATCCCAGTGTATTATTTTCATTTTAGCAGGCCTAGTAGTTCCAAACTACTTGCTGTGGTGCCAGTGTCAGTTGAATCTTCAAAACTCTTGCAAGAAGGTTTGAATATAGCTCAATGGTACAGGGCACGCTTAGCAAGCCTCTGGGTTAAATGTCTAGTGCTGGAGAAAAAACACCTATAAAAAAAAACTTTTGCAGTGCTTTTTGGATTTTCCCCCATCTATGCAATACTTAGTAGTTAATCTGGGTCTGGGTGGTGGTCTTTATTTCAGTTCTCAAAGACTTTGCTATGCCCAGGAATTCAGAAATAAAATTACTTCCTAAGGTCTTTACTATCTGTAATCTCAAGAGCACCTAATTCCTGGCATAAAGGTGTGTTTTCCATCCTCTGGCCAGAAAGCTGGGTTACTCAACTCTGCCATCTATTTTTATGAATGTATTCCAATCAGGACCAGAGGATAGGAAGATGGCAAGTAACATGCTGGGTTTCTCTTACCACAGAGGGTCTAGCCTCCTATTGATCCACTTTGCATCCTCTATTATCACCGTACCATCACCAGGAACTGAGGCATGAGAAAATAGGGAGAAAATTCCAAAACTCTGAGGGAATTCTACATGTTCTCTGTGTATGAGGAGTCCCATTTGCCATTACTTGGTTCTTCTGTGTGCTTACATCTGGTTTTATGCTATGTTTCATTAAGGGAGAGAAAATGGCAAATTCACTGCCTTCGTACTACTATTTACTTTGCAGTCTTTGTGTAACTGCTCCATGCACTCTGTAGGTTTGGTTGCTTTCACTTGGAGACATGGAGGAGCACTCTTTATCTTACCTATAATTCAGCTGCTGATAGAATTTGATGCCAGGGTTTTCATCGTATGGAGACACTTTTTCAATTCATGTTTATAAGCAATTTGAAGTTTTTATCTTCTAAGAAGCATTATTGTACTAACTATTCTACTCTGTCTCTTTAGTACTGAAGAGTCCTAAACTATATTGTAGCTTTTTAAAGACTTTTTCTTGTGCTACAAATGTCTATGCTTAGCTCCTCACATTGAATCTTTGTAAGGGTAGATTCATGGTTTCAAAACCTTCTTATTTCCCACATTCCAGAACAGCATCTTAGAGATAAGACAATATTTAGTTAAGTTTAATCGTCTGGTTGACAGATGTTCCAATCAGGTTCTAAAAATAAAAATGTCTTTGTATATTATGAGGATGAAGAACAATAAAGTAGGGAGAAAGATGCTAGTTGATGATCAAGACAAAATGAGTATAGCTGGTTCTACTATAGTGCTTATTTTGAAAATGAGAATTTATTCTAAAGACATAGATAACAATGTGAACACAGCATGAGCTTCATGTTTTCTTATGTATGATTTGTCTGCAAGAAATATTAAACAAATGCACAAAACTGCACCCAGCTGAATCATGACATCTG
Organism: Thryonomys swinderianus; assembly: GCA_004025085.1. NCBI lineage: Eukaryota > Metazoa > Chordata > Mammalia > Rodentia > Thryonomyidae > Thryonomys > Thryonomys swinderianus. The sequence continues at coordinate 26,761 of PVIC010017984.1, forward strand.
GGACATACTACATGCCTCAAACATGGGACAGCTATCTCAGTTCATTGTGTGTCACCACCCATAGCTGGTGTTCATTACAAATTTCCTTCCAGTGTAGAAAACCTTCTGACCCCCACTTCACCATGATCACAGCTGCAAGCCTCTGATGTCCACCTTCAGAAGTTAATTTCAGGTCTTTTTCAGGCTAAAGTACCATATTGATTGTAATATTTTTACATTTCTTAGCTATGTAAGATGTACAAAATAATGTCATTATCTTCATTAGATCCTATATTCCTTTTTATGTGTCACTAGTGAAGTTTTTCTTTGTTGTGCCCTAACTCCTGTGTTCTAAGGTTCCCACATTTTAGTGATTTTTAGGAATATACGTGGTACATTTCAGAACTGAGTTTAAGTGGGAAGGAGGTAAGGGCAGACCAGTGGAAGGACAAGACTAAAGGAGAAAAATAAGAACAGGAAACAGAACATCTTCCCAATGTAGTCATTTCATGATATGCTCCTGAAGGCTTTCCTTTGGACTACACCCCTCTAGAAGAGCATGGCCTGGCATCATTAAACTAAAGGGAGACTCTAAGCAGACCATAGATTGGTTTGCTCTAAAGATTTAACTTTTTCTTGGAGACAGGGTCTCACTTTGTAGTTCAGGCTGGCCCTGAGCTCACTTTGTAGCACAGGTAATTCTCCTGCCTCTGCCTCCCGAGTGCCGGGATTACAGGCATGAGTCACCATTCCCGGCATTGTACTACATGGTTACCAGGAACTGAACTCAGGACCTTGTGCTTGACAGGCAGACGTCGGAACCACTGAGCTAATCACGGGCCCTCTAAAGATTTAACTTTAAACTGTTTCAAAGTAGAAGCAATACAGATTCTTAAGGCTGGTTTCCCTAACATGAAGAGCATCTACTAAATAGATTGTATAGAGAAGGCATAGAAGCTACCAAATCCTCCAGCTTCCAAGCAGAAGCACAAAGTATGACTCAAAAAATGCCTTTTTCCATGTTTAATGTGTTGATATCTTAACGATCCTACTAGTCTTAGCTTCCATTTCATCTTTCTATGCAATCTTCTCTCATATTCTCTAACTACTTACATGTATGTTTACACTAGAAGTATAGCAATTGTTAATCACTTCCTTGGAAGCAATGAGAAACACAGCTGGAATGAGCCACCATCTTGGATGGGTGCTGGCAAGGGTCTTCCCATGCCTGTGCAGACAGGGGGGCTATGTGCATGTGGTGGTGCCTGTGAATGGTCCGCAAAATTTGCCTTGTTGGCTAGACTATGAGCTGAAAGTCGAGTAGAACTCATTTTTTTCCCCCAAATGCCTGGTAAGAGCAAGGATAGGGCTATGTCATGCACAGTCATCAGGCAAGATCTTACATGTCTGCTGTGGAACAAACAGCATTTAGTCTGTGGTTGGGAAGAACTACTAGTTTGGGTAAGGAGTTTGTACATTTGTTTACCTTGAAAATAGTTTTAGGTGAATAGTTAAATATATTCAAATTTATCATCATTACACTGCAAGGAGGAATGTTTCCTTCATTCTTTTCTCTATAATAACATGGGAGCAAAAATGATATGAGTAGTTAATCTCAGTTTTAAATTTAAAATGCATCCAGAATCCAAGTACTTCTATGAATTTCCCTGCTACTCCTTCAAGGACAAGCAAGCGGTCATAGGGTCCCCTACACCTCCTAGAATATAAACCAGAGCCCTTTCAGTGGCTTCCATGGTCCTTCGTGGCCTGCCTCTATGCCCTGGCTCCATCTTCCTCCCCTGACCTCTCTCCAGCATTCACTCATCTCCCGCCACACTGTTCCTTTTGCTATTCCTTAAATCCACCAGCACTTTTTCATACCAGGCTCTGTATACTTGTGGTTCCAGACCCCTTATCTTTATGCACCCTTCACCCAGATATCTGTGAAGTTCACTATCTCACATTCTTCTGGCCTTTTCTCAACATTACTGTTTCAATTAGAACTGTTCTCATCTCCCTACATGAAGTATCAGGCCTTTTCCACTTCACACAGCTGATTTCTTTCCCACAGTACCTGCTGTGTCACATGACTACTGTAGTCAGTCTCATACTGGAACATAAGTTCCTTGAGGACAGGGATTTACTTTGGTTCACTGTTGTATCCCTGGTGGCTCTATCAAAGCTGGCTCAGAGTAGGTGCTCACTGTATTCTTCTTGAATGAGTTTGAAAGATATAATAAGTAACATTATTTATAACTATGACCCCCAACACATAAAATGATCTCAACTTGGCATCTCAAGGGAGACATATCCCATATCAAGGTTATCATCAAGGTTATATCTAAAGGAACAAATACAAAAATGACCAAGGATGCAAGTAAGATTTTAGACTCAAATCCTATTCAGTGGTTAAAGAGTATTGCTGTAAAATCTAGGAAGCTTTAGAAACCCTAAATTTCCACCATTCAGTCCCTTTCCAAAGCCCTCAGGATTCTCAACAAACATGCAATGAATGCATCATACTGCAAAAAAGTGGAAAGGTAAATGGGGGAAAGAGAAACTGCATGGAGGCCCTGTATACACTTGGCACTACTCTTTGAAGTGGGCTGAACAGCATCTATGTACACCACTGGTGGTCTTACTCTTGAATGCTGAACTACACATCCCAAAATGCTTTGCAAAATGTTGTTACAGCATTTTCCAATGCTGCTGCTATAAGGTAAAATTCAGTGTTTGTGATAAAATTGAATCTATGTGGTATTGATGAAGAATGCCCTGCCCCTATTCTGCATAGCAACTCCAGTATGTTTATCCAGACTATGTTTATATTAACCAGGTCTGGTTTTCCAGTGAGTTCCCTGTGTTTCTAAAACAAGCAACAGAGAGCCACACAATGTACAGCCTTAAAAATAAAATTCTGCAGGGTGAGTGAAAGACAATATATCATCTAAATATAAATTCTAATTTCAGCATGTGGTCTTGCTATTTTTAATCCCCATGGAATTTCAGACCCCCTTCAGTTAAGTATTCAAGGCTGTACTACAGCTTATTGGTCACTGATGCATACTTCAAACATCATAAGGGTAACAAATATAAAATTTGAACTGAAAATATTTCTTGCCCACGTATTCCTATCCAAAGATGAATGTCTGTTTCTATTAAAATAATAACTTGAAACTTTGCATAAACTCTGAATATTTTATCATACATGAAAACAAGTCAATTGGTGAACAAAGAGGGAACATTCTCTTGTAAGGGATA
>PVIC010017985.1:0-32008 GCA_004025085.1 Thryonomys swinderianus
GAGGGAGGGAGGGAGGGAGGGAGGGAGGGAGGGAGGTGGGAGGAAGGAAAAGATTGGAGGTGATGGAAATCATAGAGAGGAGGAAGATGCAGAAGGGAAGAGCTGGATTCTACACAGAAGCCAGTACAATTCCTGGCTTCATCCTGGACTGTGCATTCCTGACACAGACCCAACAAGGCATAGGAACGGCCTATGCTTCCAGGACTAAGCACTGGCCAAGTCTCGGCCTAACCCACAAGCACATGCTTGAGGCAGATCCAGAGTTTCACAGCGCACTTTGAAAAGTGAACTCAAGTGAGATCTCCACCCACAAAAGGTGAGACATTCAACCTGAATCTAGGTTCACTATCTGCTAAAACCAAAATAATCCAGTGTTCAAAAGATAACAATAGAACCCAGAGTTTAAATAGCATACCGTACACAATGTCCAGGACACAACCTAACTTCCTTCCAGATACAAAGAGTTGGTGATCATGACCAGTTCTAATAGGAAAAGACAAACAGGTTCCAAGCCTGAGACAATGGAATGAATTGGGCAAGGGGGGGGGTCCTCAAAGAGAAACAGAAACTAGAGAAGAATTGTGTAGGTATTACAGAAGCAGAAAATATGTGAAATTAAAATTCTTTGGATGCCTCATTAAAATAGAGGTGACAGAGAAAAGAGGAAATGAACTTGAAAAATCTGTAAAATTAACTGAAATGAAGAAGAGAGGAAACTGAAACAAAGGAGCAGACACTCAAGGACATACAGCACAACAGTAAAAACTCGAGTCTGTTACTGGAGGTATTTGTTAAAGAGAACAAAAAATAATGGCAAAACTATTTGAAAAAATAATTGCTGAAAATTTCCCAATTATTAAAAGCACAAAGTGCAAGCTTATAAACGCCAAAGAAAGTATGTTTAAGAAAATCACACCTGGACACATAATCTATCACTTAAAAGCAAAGATAAAATAATACTCATGGCAGCTAGAGAAAATTTATACATTACACACAGGGAAGGATGATTTGAATTACTTCAGATTTCTTCTCACAAAATAGAAGAGGTCAGAAACAGAAGAAAAACATCTTCAATATACTGAAGAAAAATACTATCGAGCTACAAATCTAAATCCATCATTAATACACTCAAGAAAGAAAGCTTTAAAAAAATAACATCTTTTGATGCAAAGACAAGCTAAAAAAATTTCATTTTCACTAAACTTTAAAAAAAAATGTTGATGGGAAGGTTTCAAACAGGTAAATAGTGGAAAGAAACAGGTCTGTTCACAATTTTAAAACAACAGAAAAAATAAATACCTGTGTAAATATAAAAGGCTATTTTCCTTCTAATTTCTTTAAAACACATATGACTGTTGAAAGCAAAAATTCCAACATGAAAGGATTATCAATATAAGCAGAGGTAATATATGAGTATCACAGCTAGGTGAGGAAGGTTTAAATAAAGGGCAAATGAAAGTTCTGCATTTTACTTAAAGTTGATAGGATGCTAACTCTTTGTAGAATGAGAGTTTAGTTGGGCATATTGTAATTCCTAGAGCACACACAGACATACAGACACCAACACACACATAAACACAAATAAATACTTTCAAAGAGACCCAAGAAGCCAATAGGTAAGTTTAAGTAGCCAAAAAGCCAATAGATAAGATTCAAATAAAATAAATAAGACAGAAGGGAAGAAAGAGGAGCAAGTAACAGAGGGGAATTATACATACAAAAAATGGCCTATCTATATCCACCATAACAATCATTATATTAAATGTAAACAACCTAAACACATTCATTCCTGAGATGTGTATCAGAATTTTTCAAAATAACAAGAAGTAACACCATAATAAGAAAGCAATTTTAAGTATAAAGGCCCAAGTACAGTATTTTTGGGCTGGAGATTTAGCTCAGTGGTTCTGCTGCCTGCCTAGCAAGCGCAAGGTCCCTGGTTCGATCCCAATAACAACATACAATGATATGATATTGGGTGTGGTGACTCACACCCACCAGCAATCAGTACCAAACCCCACAATGCTGGGCGTAGTGGCTCATGCCTGTAATCCTAGCACTAGGGAGGCAGAGGCAGGAGGATTGCTGAGTTCCAGGCTTGCCTGGGCTATACACAGTAAGCTTAGGGCCAGCCTGAACTACAAAGTGAGACCATGTCTCAAAAAAAAAAAAAAGTACAGTATTTTTTAAAGTATATCACCTCTGGATTAATCAAAAGAAAGCTAGAATGGATTTAACGTTTCAATAAAGCAAGTATTTCCCAAATGTTTGAGAAAGGTGTTAAGTTGAATATGTACAGACATTATATAGGCTTTATGGACAACATGGGATTCTCACTAAGAGTTACAACCTAGGTGGCTTACAGAATAAAGCTGGAGAATAAATAATTTTAAAAAGCAGCTTGAGAAAAAATATTTTCCAAAGTATCTAAATATAAATTTTGAGTAAGCACATCTGAAGCAAGCAAAGTCAACACAGGGTACAGACAGTTCAGTCTCTTTCAACATTACTGGATTTATAAAGATTGGCAGCAGAGGACTGGGGATTTATTTAGCTCAGTGGTTCTGGCCTGTGCCTTCCAAGCACAAAGTCCTGAGTTCAATCCCCAGCAACCACATACCACAGTGCCGGGCGAAATGGCTCACACCTGTAATCCCAGCACTTGGGAGGCAGAAGCAAGGGGATCGCTGAGTTCGAGGCTTGCCTGGGCTACATAATGAGCTCAGGGCCAGCCTGAACTACAAAGTGAAACTCTGTTTAAAAAAGAAAAAGGGCCGGAGATTTAGCTCAGTGGTTCCAGCGCCTGCCTCGCAAGCGCAAGGCCCTGAGTTCGATCCCGGTAACCACATACAATGCTGGGCGTGGAGACTCAGCCTATCAGCCATCAATACCACATACCACAGTGCCGGGTGTGGTGGCTCACGCCTGTAATCCCAGCACTTGGGAGGCAGAGGAAGGAGGATTGCTGAGTTCCAGGCTTGCCTGGGCTACATAGTGAGCTCAGGGCCAGCCTGAACTGCAAAGCGAGACCCTGTCTCAAAAAAAAAAAAAAAAGGTTAGCAGCAGTATGAGCAGATCACGCCTATTACTGCATCTCACCGATAATGATGATGATCATGCTTTGGCATCTGCACCTGATCAATGTCTTATCCTAAAAGCTCTCTTTGTGACATTATAGCTGTGCCGTACTCTGCCAGTCAGCCAAGTCTTTGTTTCATTTTTTTTATTTTTAGTATCTGAGATCGAACTTAGGACTTGTAAGGCAGGTGTCAGAACCACTGAACTAAATCCCTGGACCGCCTTTAGTTCTTTTAAAAATGAAACAGAGAGAGAGAAGGGTTTTTTAAAAACTTCTGTAAAGAAAATTCATCACATGTCTAAAACATATGGACTAGGGTCCTCGGTACCGTGTTTTCAGTCACATAGTAATTAAAGCAGAGATAACCTGTGTTTTAAGAGACAAAGAGATCGAACCCTGCTGGACATCGGGACTGTCACTGGCTTTCCTGGCTCATCTGTTTTAACATGTATCTTGTGACTAGAGTTTTTCAGGAATCAAAAACTACTCTGCTGTACTTCCAGATTATTATTTCTATTTTATAAGTGAGGCAACATACAGACAAAAAGTGCAGAGACATTGCCAAGGATTGAACCCAGGGCCTTTGCTCTCAGCTGTATTCTCAACCCTTTTTTATTTTTTATTTTGAGACTAGATCTCCCAAGGTGCTAATTCCAGGGGGAGGGGCAGGCAATGGCAGGAGAGATTAATTTAAACATATTTAATAAACATTAACTTAAAACAGATCATAGGCTTAAATATAAAATGCAGAAACTATAAAACCCCTAGAATATAACACAGGAAAAATTCTAGATGATCTTGATGACTTTTTATATACCAAGTTTTTTATATATCAGAAGCATGATGATGAAAGGAAAATGAATAAATTGGTCTTTTTTAAAACTTAAAATCTCTGCTCTGCAAAAGACAGTGTTAAGAACATGAAACGATACCAGCACTGTGACATATGCATGTTAATCTCAGCTACTCCAAGGCTGAGGCAGGAGAATCGTTGCTCAAGCCCAGCCTGGACAAACTAGCAGGACCCTGTCTCAAAAGTAAAACATCTATGGTTGGGCACACCTGTAAACTCAACACTTAAGAGGCTGAGCCAGGAGGATCTTCTTGAGCTTGAGGCCACCCTGTGCTATACAGTGAATTCAAGAGCAGCCTGAAGTACAGGCAGAGACCTGTCTCAAACAAAACAGAACAAAAACAAAAATGCTGAGAATGTGACTCAGTGATAGAGCACTTAACATTGTATGCATAAAGGCCTGGGTCCAAACTCCAGTAGCATAAATATTTTTTAACTAAATAAAAAGAATTTTTTTTTTTGAGACAGGGTCTTGCTTTCTAATTCAGGCTGGCCCTGAGCTCACTATGTAGCCCAGGCAAACCTTGAACTCAGCAATCCTCCCGCCTCTGCCTCTGCCTCTGCCTCTGCCTCTGCCTCTGCCTCTGCCTCTGCCTCTGCCTCTGCCTCTGCCTCTGCCTCTGCCTCTGCCTTCCAAATGCTGTGACCACAGGCGTGACCCACCACACCCAGCACCGTGGTATGTGGTTACTGGGGATTGAACTCAGGACCCTGCACTTGCTAGGCAGGTGCTAGAATCACTGAGCTAACTCTCTGGCCCTAAAAAGAAAATCTTTGCAAAACATGTATCAGCTAGAGGAATGACTGATATCCAAAATTCACACACACACAACAAAAGTCCCTTAGAACTGAACAATAAAATAAATCCAACTAAATAATGAACAAAAGATCTCGTCACCTTGCCAAAGATATAAATGGCAAATAAGCATAAAATAAGATACTCAACATTAGATATCATTAATAAAATGCAGATTGCACACTTATAAAAATGGCTAAACTCCAAAACACTGGCCAAAAAAAATCTGCTGGTGAGGATATGAAACCTCAGAAACACTCATCCATTGTTGCTGAAAATGTAAAGTGGTATAACCAGTTTGAAAATTATAAAATTATACAAATTATACATACTCTTAGTATATGATTCAGTAATTGTGGTCCAGAGTGTTTACCCAAAGGAGCTAAAAATGTATAGTCATAAAAACTGCAGAGACAGATTTATAGCAAGTTTATTCATAATTTCCAAAACTTGGAACCAACCAAAATCTTCTTCAATTGGGCTAATGGATAAACTGTGGAAGGACTAAATAATGGAATATTACTTAGCAAATAAAAATAAACTATCAATGAAAACACGTGGGAGAATCTTAAATGCATATCACTAAATGAAAGAAGCCAATGTGCAAAATCTACACTGTGTACGAGCCCAATTATAATATATAACATCCTCAAAAAGGAGGATCTACAGAGACAGTCAAAAAAATTAGGAATCCCCTGGTGGCAGTGGGAAGAGGAGAGAAGAACAGGAATGGTACAAGAGATTTCCAGAACAGTGAATTAATTCCCTGTGCTAACACAGAGGTAGAAACATGTCTGGATACTCTTGACAAAACTCACAGGACATATAAACACAAGCAGTGAACTCTGATGTCATCTCTGAACTTCAGTTAATGGCACACAGTGGTTCTTTGGTTCACAACCTTAATTCTTTCCAAGATTCTGGTCACAAACCAAAGTGGACAACTGAATCATTCCCTATAAGGTCAACACTGAACCTAATCACTAAATTTGATTCAGTTTTCATCCAACTCGGTTCGCAAACAGAGTTGCATGAAGAATTAAGTTCGTGAACCCAGGAACCACGATCATGTTGGCTCATCGACTGAAACACAAGCACCACACTAGCAAAAGATGGTAATAAGGGGGAATGGTTGATCAGAAGCCTGTACTTCCCACTCATTTTCCTAGAAACCTAGAATAGCTGAAACAGAAAGCCTCCAGGTAGAACTGGACTATATACTCATCCTTTTCCCATTAACTTCTGGTATGCCTACTTATCCATTTGTCTATTTTCACAGCGAAGATCCATTCTAATTCACAAATACAAAAATGTGAAGTATTACTTAAGTCCTAAAGACTTATCTGTGGAAACAGCCCTCTACTCACCCAAACTGGGGATTTCGCTCAGTGGCACTATGCCTGCCTGGCAAATGCAAGGTCCTGAGTTGGATCACTAGTACCACAAAAAAAAAAAAAGAAAAAAAAATCCAAGGCAGCCCACAATGACTTTTCATGTGGCTAGAAATACTAATATACCAAGGCTTCAGTATTAAATGCCCCAATGAGAAAAATTGGGGAGGAAAAGGCACTAAGGCCCCGGTTCTTGTTCGAATTTTTTAAACTCCATACATACTTACGTTGAAAAATAGGTAAGTATAAATCTCCACCACCACCCCAAACATCACCAAGAAGTAGTCAAGAATCTCCTGCTGTTAAAGAGAAGAGGAGGCATGCTCAGTTCAGGAAGCTGCAAAATTACAGGTCTTCCAAGGTGCATATCACCTTATCACTGAGCCTAAGGCGGACAGGCGCCTTTTTATCTGCTTTTCAAAATTCGTAAAGAGCCTAGTACTGAAAACAGCCCTTTTGTTGTGCTAAATGGCACTTCTCCTGATTATTTGAACACAGTTGTACAAGATTTTGAATACACAGGGACATATTCTCCTCTCCCCTCCCTTCCCAGCCCCCTCTTTCTCTTTTTCTCTCTCTCTCTCTCCTCTGAGACAGAGTCACACTATATAATCTAGGTTGGCCTTGAACTTGCAATGCTCCTTCCTCAACCTCTGTAGTGCAGGGGTCACAGGTGTGTGTCATTACACCCAGTTTACACAAAGATGTTTCAGAGCAGAGACTTTTTTTTTTTTTTGAGACAGGGTCTCCCTTTGTAGCTCAGGCTGACCCTGAACTCATATGTAGCCCAGCCAAACCTTGAACTCAGTGATCCTCCTGCCTCTGCCTTCCAAGTGCTAAGATTACAGGCGTGAGCCACCACACCCGGTACTGTGCTATGTGGTATTGATTGCTGGTGGGCATGAGTCACCATGCCTGGTATGTCATATGTGATTACCAGGGATCATACTAGGGACCTTGCTCTTGCTAGGCAGATGCTGGAACTACTGAGCTAAACCTCCGGGCCAGAGCAGAGATTTTTTGAAGTGTGGTCCCTGTACCTTGAGCAGCAGGTATACTCTCAAGTTTGTTAGAAATGCAGTTCTGGAACCTGAGATTTAGCTCAGTGGTTCTGGCCCCTGCCTAGTAAGTATAAGGTCCCTGGTTCAATCCCCAGTAACCACATACAATAATACTACACATCAGCAATCAGTACCACACACTACAATGCCAGGCATAGTGGCTCACACCTGTAATCCCAGCACTCAGGTGGCAGAGGCAGGAGAATTGCTGAGTTCGAGGCTTGCCTGGGCTACATAGTGAGCTCAGGGCCAGCCCAAACTACAAAGCGAGACCCTGTCTCAAAAAAAAAAAAGCACTTCTACAGAGCCCTACTTCCTGGGGTCGGCACTCTAACCCCAGAGAAGTTACAGAACCAGTGATGCAGATGATGCTAAACAGGAAAATAGGTCTTACCTTCCTTTCTCAAAATCAGCTGCACCCCAGTATTTAAGGCTCCAATCAGCCTCTCATTATTAGGACAGCTGCCTCAGTACCTCATTTTTGATCCTAACTCCTCCCACGCAAGAGTAATACCTTCAGATGATCCTGTAAACTAGGAGTACCCACCCAAACCAAATATGCTTTTCTCATGGGGGAGGAAAAGAATCAAATGCTCACTCTGAGAAAGGTTGTCCTTCCCTCATCCTCCCATTTTCCACAAGAAGAAGCTGAATTCTAGGAAACCAGGATCTAATATGCAGTCCCATCAGCAAGGCAGTGGCACACAGGCCTTCCACGCTTCACTCCAAGCGCAGTGTTCTACATGGTTTTCATAAACAGCTATGTGATCTTGGGTGAATTATTGTATTCCTCTAAACCTAATGTCCACACCTATAAAACAGAAGTCAAAGTAGCAGTACCTACTTCACAAAGCTTACATGAGGATTAAGTGAGATAATCGACATAAGACTCTAACAACAGTACTGGGCAAGGTGTAGAGCAATAAATGTTAGCCACAATCACGGCTGCTAACCTCATCAGCGCTGTAGCCGCTCCACGGCCAGTGCTGCCCAATGAACAGGCAGTTTTTAAGCTTATCTCTGTTTTCTTTTACTTCTGCCTTCACCCTTTTTACACTGTCCAGACCATCACATGCTGGATGCTTATGCAACACACATAATCCCATCACCTATTGGATAATGACAGAGTCCATGAGAAATTAAACCATAAAAAAAACACTTGTTAAAATATGAGTATTCTGCTACTAGCTATTCTAATCATGCAACATAATATTTTTAGTCTAAAGATTAGCTCTCATGACTAGACACAGGGATGCACGCCTGTCATCCTCATCTCCCAGTGGGAGACCGAGGCCTGAGGATTACAAATTCAAGACCAGGATGGCATTTTAGTGGTTTAGCTAGGTCCCGCCTCAAAATAAGAAAGAAACGAGGGCCGGAGGGTCAGCTCAGTGGTTCCGGTGCCTGGCTGGCAAGCGTAAGGACCTGAGTTCGATCCCCGGTTACCACATATAATGCTGGGCGTGGTGGCTCATGCCTGTAATCCCAGCACTCGGGAGGCAGAGACGGGAGGGTTGCTGAGTTCGCGGCGGCTTGCCTGGGCACCATAGTGAGCTCAGGGCCAGCCTGAACTACAAAGCAAGACCCTGTCTCCAAAAAAAAGCAAAAAAAAAAAAAAAAAAAGAAAGAAAGAAACGAGACTAATGTAGATTAGTGCAAAGGCCCTGGGTTCGGTCCCTAGTACTACAAAAGAGACAAAGACAGAGTGAGTGAGTGAGTGAGTGAGTGAGTGAGTGAGTGAGTGAGTGAGAAGAGAAAGGGACTACAGGGATTAGCTCTTTCAAAGATGAGCCAGATAATTACATCAAATGTACAGCCTTCATTTGGAGAGCGTCTTGAAGTTTAAGAAAAACAAAAGGCTTAAAAGTAAAGCTGGAAATTGAAAAGCTGCCTTCAGCTCCTGCCGCTACATTGATCAAAGACAGTCTGAGCTCCCAGTTGTATAAACGAGAAGCAGAACGCGTCTCTGAGCAAATCTGCCCAGATACATGCCTGATTGCCGCCCTTTGAAGTTGACAGAGCTGAAGTCATATTTTCACATGAATTATGGACGACAGCAGAACAGAAGGAAGACCACTCGGAATATGACTCACCGCATGTGAAGCGAAAGGCACAATTTGTACCGTGCATTTCCTACGAGGAAGGTGCTCCCGAACTTTGCGAGAGGCACATGAGGGGGTTTCTTAGCTTCTCTGCGTGCAGCAGCAAAACCCACGGGAGGTAATGACTTTGACAACTGCACGGCTCCTTCACTTGTCTTTGTAGGTGGCCCCTGTCTCACTGCTTTCCAAGCCCATCGATCTAATCCACCATGACTGATTATTTAAATCCACTGAGCAAATGAAAAATTAACATTCACTCAATTCATTTCAATTAAGCCAAGATAAATCCAACAAAAGCTCTTTTCGTTTCAGACTAGGGTCCACCAACCACCATCACTCAATATTCTCCAAATCTAACCTTAAAACCTCATTTAACTTTTTCCATGTGACACCATGATTAAAGTCTGAACGCTATGATTTATTGCACCACTTCCACTCCAACTGTGAATTCCACAAATCAGAATTACTCATGTTTATGGGATTGCTGAAGCTTCTCACTAATTCATTTTGTACTACTACTATAAACAGCCGAGGCTCAGTAACTTAGGGAAAGAAAGTTTAGTTTGGGGTCATGGTCCTGGTCCAAAGTCAAGGTCCCACACCTGGTGATGACTTTTCAAAGCATCAAGGCAGAGCACCACAGACAGGGTGGAGACGGAGTGCCTTTCCCCCTCCTTACCAAGCCACCGACTTCAGCCACAACCCCGGGGGCCCACTCAGAAGCCTCACCTGCCCTGGAGCACCTCCGCTGCTCCTGTCTCCCAACACTATATTCAGATGACGTTTCCACTCTCTCAATACACAACAGAGATTAACTCTCAACATACGAATCCTTGGGTTTAGAGCCAGAGCAGTCTCTGTACAGAATTTTTGAGGTATTGTGAGCAACGCTTTTAAAGATTCCTGCACACTTCATTAACAATTCTACTGAAACTGACACTGTTGCTTTCTAAAGGGAAACAATTTCTAAACAGAAACTACTCCTGAATCAAATATATTCACATTGGTACTATTTCAAATTCATCAAGATCCTAAAAGATGCTACTTATATGTATGTATGAATGGCTCATCAGCCAGCAATACCCTATATTTGGGGAAAACAACTGGTCTTTCAGCTCAGCCATAACTTCAATGTTCTTCCTACTTAACTTACATAACAGGGTAGGCACTGTTCTTCTTTACCAAAGTTAAGACCAAAATGAAGTAGAACTATGACAGTCAGACAGCTTCCTTCCATTTCATTTTGTTTTGTTTCATTTTTGCAACACTAGAGGTTGAACTCAGGGTCTCACACACGCCAAGCAAGTACTCTGTCACTAAGGTACATTGAGCACTTTTATTTTATTTTGAGACAGGGTCTCCCCAAGTTCCCCAGGCTAGCCTCAAACTTTCAATCCTCCTGCCTCAGGCTCCAAATTATAAGCATGTGTCACAAGGCTCAACTGACCTGTACGACATTTTGAAGCCCAGCTTTAGACCAAGAGCTAATGGAGCTGGGCATGGTGGCTCACCCCTGTAATCCCAGCACTTGGGAGGCAGAGGCAGGAGGACTGCTGTGAGTTTGAGGCTTGCCTGGGTTACACAGTGAGCTCAGGGCCAGTCTGAACTACAAAATGAGACCCTGTCTCAAAAAAATTAAAAAAAAAAAAGAGCTAATGAAGATAGATCAGGAATTCTACAGAAAAGACTTTCTCACTCCCCTCAGTGTTTACACTGGACACACCAATCAGCTACAGTTGGTGCAACTCATCCAGGAAATCTAAACCACCATAGGTTAAAAAAAGTCACACTTCTGAAAAGTCAACTGACTACTCATAGCTTGGTCTGCCCCTCTTTCAATCGAGAAGCTCCTCACCGATTCGCAATGCAGGTAAACTCCTGCAGTCCAGCTCAGGCTGGTGGCTCAGATCCGCTGAAGTGATGTCTTAGTCCCTGTGCTTTATGCCACAAGTACAAGTGAGCCCGGACTGTAACCACTGGCTTCCGTCCCCGTGAGCAGTCCTTGTCTTGCCCATCCTCTCTGACACCTACGTTCAGACCTGCTCCTGACTTAATCTCCCACAGACAGACGCTGGCTTGTCTAGCAGACTGTCGTTTCACTCTCGGCCTGATTTGGGGGAATGCCTGCTCTGTCAAGCGTGACTTTCTCCAGGCCTCACTTCTCACCCTAAATTTAGTGGCCCACAGCCCAGTACCACACAGCTGAAGCTGTACTTATGAGTCAGAGGAGAGGATCTGGCTCTGAATAAACTTAGAAAGAACAAAAGCTCAAAAGCGTTTCTGTTCCTCCAAGGTCACATGTCCCTTATCCTACACAAACATCAGTTCTCAAGCACAGCGGGGGCTTCAGATGTGCACCTCAGCAAACATAATCACAAAAGAGAAAGAAACACCTCCTTCTGATCTTAATCTGCCACTAAGATCACATCACTGTATGATCTTGGGTGAGTCATTAACCCTCTAGATCTGTTGCTCCATCTGTAAAATTAAAGGATTTTGTAATTTCAAAACTCTCCTCCAGCTATGAAATTCTATGACTGCATTCTACAACAGTAATTGCCAAATGAATTCCCAGATACGCTTAAAGCCTTAAGATATTATCTACTGTTATTTACTCCTGCCCTCTGCCCTCTCCACTAGCACGGCCGAGGCAAGGCCATCATGGAAGTCCTGCAACTTGCATCTGACGAACAACTGACTGTTCCTCTCCATGGCATTCTGAAAGACCCATGGATACCACCTTCCCACAAGTGCAGAGCTGCCGAACCATCTGCTGCGGACCTGCCACAGCCGAGACTCAACGCTGGCTGCACCAGCTCCAGCCTTGCTCTTGAAAGGCGGCGTTCCTCTGCCTCGGCCTCACTGGCTCTCCCACCTGCCCACATCCCATCTCTTCCTGCGAAGGCAGAATTCAAACGCAAGAGCCCCACTTAGAGCTGGCCCGCCAAGCGCTGGAGAAGGCTTCTGACATCTCTTTCTGGTGCCGGTGATCATGGCAGCCTATGCCGAGGCATGCAGTAAAACGTTGTATTGAATTTAACAACAGCTCTTCCAAAAGATTAGAATGCATTCTCCTAGGGGCGGGGATTTAGCTCAAGTGGTTCACACCTACCTTGGAAGCACAAGGGCCCAAGTGCGAATCCCGGTACAACCAAAAAAAAAAATAAAGAATACATTCTCCTAGAAATGGCTTCATCTTTTTCAAATGTGCCAAAAGAAAACAAAATCTGTAATTATAAAATAAAGTTACACATATGCCAGGTGTGGTGGCTCACGCCTGTAATCCCAGCACTCAGGAGGCAGAGACGGGAGGATTGCTGAGTTCGAGGCTTGCCTGGGCTACATAGTGAGCTGAAGGCCAGCCTGAACTACAAAGCAAGACCCTGTCTCAAAAAATAAAAAAGTTACACAATACACACACAAGCACAGCTGCTTAGTATTTCTACAACTCTAGTAAGAAAACCATGTTAATGACCTTATCACTTTGAATAAGGACACAAAACGTCACGAGTAAAAATGAAGATTAAAATAAGTGAGACGTATGAAAATTACATTAATTTTTTAAAAAAATTAACACTAGTTATCACTATCACGTAAGAGATAATTAACTGAAAGAGTCAAAATACAAGGGATACAATAGAGGTAGGATTTCAAATCAAAGAAAATATAGATTGTTTAATAAATCATGTTGGGTCAACCACCTAGAAAATTGTGGACACAAAACTAAATGTGGAGTTGCCATTTTTAAAACCAAATTAACGGCACTCTGTTTTCCCACACCATTGTTAATCAAAGTGGTGCAAAGACTTAAAACACTGAGTTTTCACCAAACATAGAAGGAAGTGTATTTTACTCCTGAAACCTCAAGAAAATCACTATAAAGAATAAACACAGTAAAACTCCGAAAGGACAAACGATGATAACTGCTAAGGGGCGTCATCCTGGATTTGGGAAATTGAAAGGGAAAAGTTGAGTCCTAAGTGCTTAAACCAAGGGGGGCCGAGGCCCCGCCCACCCGCAGCCTTGGACCCAGTGACTGGGGTCTGGGGCGGGGTCTGCCAGGATGCGCGTCTGACAAGCTCCCTGGAGATGGGGCAGAGCCTGCTGGCCGGTGGCCCAGGCTGAGAAGGACTGAGTAGGAGAGGGCTGAGTAGGAGGCTGGAACAGAGAACGTCAGAAGCTTCAGAGAACAACAGTCCCAGCTGCTGCCGCGGAGGTCAGAGGCTGGGGTCGGAGAACTGGTCCAAAGTCTAGATGAAGAGCAGGAAAACCTCCAGATTGGTCCCTGAAACCAGGTGGCTGCTCTGGGGGTGGTTTTATCCCCAGAAAGGCTGAATCAGAGGACCTGGCTTTGGGGACAGAGAGCACATAACAATTTGCAAATTAAACAGGATCAGCTCGACAACAGCATTTTGAAAGCAGCGAGATCAGACGGATCACACAGCAAACAAAATCTTTAGGAGCTCCAACTGGTTAGCCGCAATTGGTCAGTGCTCAGTCTTACACAGAAAATAAAATCTGTAGCCCAGGGGAAAGACATATAATTAAAGATAAAAGATAAAAACAGAATTATGAAAATATCAAGTTTCTCTTATTTTGCCTTGAACAAACAAGAGACCACAAATAAAGCAAAAATCAAATAATTCATGGAAAATTAAATACAAGAGGCTTTAAGACACACAAACATGTAAAGTGCTAGACTTCACTTAAAAATACAGGTTAATTTAAAAGATACCATTTTTTTTTCACACAGTCAACTGTCAAATATTTGAAAGTTCAATTACACTGTTAGAAACTTTCCTTGAGTTAGTGGGAATACAAACAAGTATAACTCACTTGGGTAACAACTTGGCAAAGTGACCCAGCAATTCCACATTAATAGAATTTACCCTAATGTAACTCACATACAGATACAAGTCTTAAAAAATAGTCATTGAGGTACTGCTTTTAATAGCATACAATTCAAAATGGCCTAACAATCCACTCTTAGGAAAGTGCTTAAATAAATTGTACAAGTATGCTACATATATTGAGGGCTAGGTGTGTAGCTCAGTGACACAGCGTCTGCCTAGCATGTATAAAGCACTGAATTCAACCCCAGCATGGGAAGGAGGAGGGGTATGTTACATAACGTGTAATATGTTGAAATTCTACACAACCATTTACAAGAAAAAATGTTGACTTCTGTGTATTTCTTTCAAACACATTCAAGATATAGTATGTGAAAACCAAAGTGCAAAAGAGCATATACAGTTTGTGTTAAATAAAACGTACAGAGATACATGTTGCTAAGGACTGAAAATCTGTAGTCCCCAAACTTCATATGTTGAAAGCTGAATCCTCAGTGTGGTGGTTTTAGGATGTGGGGCTTTGAGGTAAGTGGGAGGGGAAGGGGGCACCATCACGAATAAATGGATTAGTGCCTCAGTGAGCAGAGAGAGACACTCCAGCCTACCATGTTAGGTACAACCAGCAGATACCCATCTGTAAACCAAGAAGAGGCCCACAAAGGCATTGGGTCTGCCAGTGCATTCCTCTTGGATCCAGGAGTTTCCAGAACTATGAAAAACAAAATCCATCCGTAACACTTGGCTATGACAATCCAAGCTAAGAAAGACATAATCAGACATGAACAGAAAACAATTAGAAACCAGCTGACAAAGGTTGACTCTGAAAAGGGAATTGTATCTCTCATTGTCTACCTACCTTATTTTACTGTTGGACATTTTTCACAGTGTGAATATATTGCTTTTTTATCAATGACCTTCCCAAGAATTACACAGGGCCAAGTAATAATGCCTGGGCAGGGTGGGAAGGACCACGAGGAACACAGGGCTGGAAATTCCTACTCCTTTCTTCCCATCGCAAAACTGGTTACAAAAAATGAACTAACCCCTTTTCTATGCATTTTTTCTGCAACTGAGAAGCAGGAACAACAACAATAATAATACAAGACTATTTTAGTTTGTAATTTGAATCCTGCACCTCCCAGTATGGCCATTAATTTAACAAATGATATCTTATATATTTAAATCCTTTCCAATTGCTTTCTGCTTACTTAGCTAACAGGAACATAGTGAGCCCAGACTTGTAACTCAAGAGAGTAATTTTAGTCCTGGATACCAGAAGTCTGATTTAGAACTCAGAGGCAGCAGTGCTGCAAGATCAAGCATGACCCGCACAAGCATAAAGACATCCGCACCAGAGGCCAGAATCAGTAATCTTGGGAAATGTTTGCCAAATATACCTGAAGCTAACAAGCTGATTTATGATCCAGTGTGCTGTATGTTGATTTCCTAAAGCTAAGAAATAGTGTAATAAACAACTACAAGTACATCGGGACATACCTTCTATGAAACACTAAGCAAAAGACTACAAAGAATCAACCATCCTTCATTAACGTATTACTTCTAGCCTCATTTTCAATACATCCATTAAATTTAGTCATTGGGTCTAAGCTATGATCTTCCTTTACCTTGTAATTTTACCAAGTCTATAAGCAATTAAGATTTCTATACCTTTGAAGCTGCTCATTTCAAAAGAAAGAGGAAAAAGCCAGGCATGGCTCTATGTGTGCCTAAAATCCCAGCTCTTAAGACCCCAAGGCATAAGGCCTACAAGCTCGAGGCCAGCATAAGCTACACAGTGAGAGCAAGACCAGCCTGGGCTGCATATAGAGGCTGCCTCAGGAAAACAAAAACTCCATAAAACAAAATTTTAAAAAAGAAGAAATATTCCACAAGGCAAAATCCATTTTCAAAAAGTTGCTTTCATTAAACCACCCTATGTTTTTATTCTGAGAGGACAGAGCATATTCAAATTCTCGGAGGGGATGACTCATGACAGCTGCAATTTGCTTTACATGGTATAGGAAAATGAGAACATGATCAAATGCTGTCAGCCATTAACTTTGGGCAGTATGGGGCTGGAGATTTAGCTCAGTGGTTCCGTGAGTGCCTAGCAAGGGCAAGGCCCCTGGTTCGATTCATAATAACCACATACATCAATACTGGGGTAACTTACGCCTACCAGCAATCAGTACCACACACCACAATGCCAGGTGTGATAGCTCACACCTATAATCCCAGAGGCTGGAGGATTTCTGAGTCTGAGGCTTGCCTGGGCTACAGAGGGAGCTCAGGGCCAGCCTGAACTACAAAGTGAGACTCTGTCTCAAAAAAAAAAAAAAAAAAATTGGGCAGTATGAATGCACATATTCACAGCAAATACTTTTTAATTATCTCTATATCTGAATGTCTTCATAAAAGTGAAAGAATTTAATATATGGCATTCGCTAGATATAAGAACATAACTTTGCCCTAAATGGAAAAGTACGGTGACATACTGTGACTGGTAGTGGGGGGTGGGCAGTCAACTGTACTGAAAAAAAAAACCAACTTTTAGATTGAAAGCCTTCCCTTTAGTTCCAAAACCTTGGTTACTAGTCAATCTTACTTGTAGAATGGAAGTGTTTCTACCATCAGAACAGGTTAATAGGGTAATTAATTCAAAAATACAATTATTAGGAAATGCTGTATAAACTAGCAACACATTTCTTTCATGATTTCTTATGTACCTCTTAATAATATACTCATCACTTCCATTTATCCTAAAAACCACTGACCATGTTTATTAGCTAGCTAAGTGACACCAAAGGTGTTGACATTATAAACTTCAATGTAGTGTGTGTGTGTGTGTGTGTGAGAGAGAGAGAGAGAGAGAGAGAGAGAGAGAGAGAGAGAGAGACTAGGGACTGAATTCAAAGCCTCTGCATTGTGCTACATTCATAGTGCTTCTTTTATTTTTTATTTTGAGACAGATTCTCTCCAAATCACTAAATTGCCCAGGCTGGGCTGAAACTAATAATCCTCCTGCCTCAGCCTTCCAGAGTGCTGGGATTACAGGCTTTGCCACCACAGAAAAATGTCTAATGTACTAAATTTCCTTCTTGGCCAGAGCCCCAGCCTGCTGTTCTTTGAATAAACCACCATGTTAAAACAGCTATTTTCTTTGTAGATAAGACAGTTTTGTCAAAATTACATCAAATTGGCAGCACGGGAGAAATCACATGAGGAAAGAGTTTTCTCTTGTGGTGTTGGTGAAGAGAGTAAATTGGTATTCATTTTTCTTGAAAGGCACTGGAGGCATTTAAAATGTTAACTTTGCACATCCTGTGACCCAGAAATTCCACTTCTGTATGTCAGAGGAACACAACTAAATACAAAGAAGTCTTTGGAAAAACAAAGTTACCGCACTGTTTGCAAAAACATTTAGAAAGCAATAGGTGATTTATGAAACACCCAAGTGATTGGACACTGTTTTGTTATGTACTGAAAAGAATAAATAGTATTACATTTGCAATATTGGACATGTTCAAGATGTTGATAAGTGGGAAAAAAAACTTTCAAAACAAGACTTAAATGTAGCATTCATGTTTTAAACATGTTTTTGGCCCTGGTACCACAAAAAAATTCATGATCTAAACATGTTTTGGTTTTTAAAACAAATTTTATAGTTATGTACATATATATCAAGATAAGAATGTTGAAAAGTTCATGTAACTAAAGCTGTATTCCACCAACATGGAATTTTAAGCCAAAGTCAAGTTTTATGCCCCGTTTTTGTACAAACACAAAAGCTACCCAGTGAGATACTAAGGCAGAGATACTAAACATATATCAGGTGATTTTCCAAATGAAGAAGAGACTTTATAATTTTATATGTTCAAAATGTTTCAGATATTGATTTTTGTAGCTTTTTTTTTTTTTTGAGACAGGGTCTCGCTTTGTAGTTCAGGCTAGCCCTGAGCTCACTATGTAGCCCAGGCAAGCCTCGAACTCAGCAATCCTCCTGTCTCTGCCTCCCGAGTGCTGAGATTACAGGCGTGAGCCACCACACCCGGCTTTTTGTAGCATTATTAATGATAGACCTTCAGTCATTTTAAAATCTACAAAATTAAAACATTAGAAATTAACAAATGGTTGCTGCCGAAATAACAGTGCACTAAAAGATTAACTGCATTTCTAAGAAAACTTGAATAAAATTTTAGAGTTTCCATTTAAAGTTAATATGAAAAGTCCTTTATCTCTAACATGCATCATTTGAAAGAATATTCTTATAATACAACCCCACAGCTATCAAAAATGTGCTAGGAAATCTGTACCTTAACAAGGCATAAATCATTTCAACATTTTTTGGTACATATTCGCAACACATAATGTTTACATTCCTTGTGTGGAGTTGTCACGTGTACGTAAAGCATCTTAATTCATTTTCACCCTCTTTCTTTCCACTCCCTCCCTCTCCCCCATCTCCTGATCCCTTTCCCATCTGAGAAAGATCTATCTACCTATTTCCTATAGTCTACCCTTTATTTTGCTCTTTTAAGGCTCATATGCAAAGGAAGACATGGAGTAAGAATTTATCAATGAAATTAAAGAACAGCATTCTACCTATTATGCTATGACTCCAAAAACAACAGAAGATTCCAATGGGCTGACTTTAAATTACCCTCTTTGTAGAAAGAACCAACATTTTCTGATTTTGTATAAAAAGACATGGATAGGGACCTAGGCATAAAAATTATTTAATGTCAAATACAAACCAAATGGAGAAGAATTACCTACAAAAAAAATGTAGGAAAAAAATGCATGAAAACCTTTAAATTTTTTTTAAAAAGTTGCAGGCCATGTGATTGTTCCTCAAAAACAAGTAACAAAAGAAAAAGATCAAAGACAAGACAATAATTCAGAAAGCAATTACAAAACTACAAAAAAATGCAAACAGAGATAGCACTGCAGCAGAAGGGAAAGATTAAAAAAGATTACAGAAACTTTCAGAGAAATAGAAAAATATTCATAAAAAAATGACAGGTAGGCAACAGAAAAGTTAATAAAAAAACACATAAGAGGGCCAGAGATTTAGCTCAGTGTTTCCAGTGCCTGCCTAGCAAGTGCAAGGTCCCTGGTTCAATCCCAATAACCACGTATAACAATACCAGGCGCGGTGACTCATGCCCACCAGCAATCAGTATACCACATCCCACAATGCCGGGCATAGTGGCTCACGCCTGTAATCCCAGCACTTAGGAGGCAGAGGCCAGAGGATTGCTGAGTTTGAGGCTTGCCTGGGCTACATAGTGAGCTCAGGGCCAGCCTGAACTACTGAACTACAAGGTGAAACCCTGACTCAAAAAAAAAAAAAAAAACCACATAAGAAACAATAATATTGAAATGACTACTGAAGAAAATGTTGGACATGGAAGGCAAAAGAAACACATGATAACTGATATTCCTGAAGAGAACAAATGGAAATGAAGATAAATCCCAAGACAAAATAAAAAAGTTTTCTTAAGAAAAACACATTTTTTAAAAGGGTTACAATTTTTAAAATGCAAAACTCCACAAATCTTGAGGACATTAATTCAAAAATAAATATAGTATTTAATGTCACAAACAAGTAATGTTCAGTTTCTGGTTTTCCAACCCAAAGTAGATGACAGCTATTATTTCCTTATTGCAAACTAAGAATTGTGTACCACCAACTACATTCAAAAAAACAGAATCCAAAGTCATCCCAACAAACTTACACATCTCTCTCATGTTTGACAGACTTAATTTGATTTTTTAAAAAAAGATGTATGGACACAGTATTTCTGTGTCTTTATTAATGCCTTTTCCTTATAAATTACTATTAGTAAAAAGCATAAGGTGTGAAAGAAGTGTGAGTATTCTGACCTGGTCCTCACTTGCTTATATTCTCATATCCTCTTCCCATTCATTTCTAAATAATTTCTTTAAATTATTAAATATAATAATCAGTTACTAACCAAGTGTTCTGATAGAAGCACACACATATATGTGCACACATACACAAGCATGTGCAGAAACTTAACCCCAAGAGAAGAGAGCAGGATGGGTTTGTAGCACTTGCATTCTCTTTCACAGGAATCAAGTCGTAAATGGGAAAGTGAATTTTGTTGTAAGGATCAGGCCTTGCATTTTCATGCTGCAAATACATTTTCCTTAATTTATAAGGAAAGATAAATACTAGTAAAAAGGAAACAGTAGAAACCATGCCAAGAATGCTCTTTTTTAAATTTGAATCTTCATTGATACATTATATATACACCTTACGATTATGCTCAATAAAGAGAACTTGTACCAGTATTTAACATGACTTAACTCTAATTTGTCCCCTTCCCCATACACCCTACAACCCCCTGCTCCTATATGCACAAGCTTTGTTTCCTTTTTTTAACCATCAAATTTTTCTTTCCCCTCATTACTATGCCCCATTTCCCTTTTTAAAAGATGTATAGACACAGTATTTCTGTGTCTTTCTTAATGCCTGTCCTTATAACATACTATTAGTAAAAAGGATAAGGTGTAAAAGAAAGTGAGTATTCTGACCTGGTCCCCTCTTTCTTTCATTCTCATTTACTTTCTCACAATATCTATCATGCTTTCTAGAATTCATTTACATCTTCAGTTTCTCATACCAGAGAAAAGATATGATATTTACACATCTGTGACCTATTTATTTCACTTATGTCCTTAAAGTACATCCATTTGAATATAAATGACTCAAAATTATCATTTTATGGTAGAGTAATACTCCATTTTATTAAAAAGCTACATCTTCTTTGTCCAGTCTAGAGTTGATGGACATTTGGGTTTCCAAGATTTAGCTATTACAAACTAAGCTGCTATAAACCTGGGTGCACATATGCCATTATGATATGAATCTTGTAATTCTTTTTTATATATGCCATCAGGAGAATAGCAAGATCAAATAGGACCTCTAATCCTAGTTTTTTTGAGGAAATTGAACAGCACTCTGCTGACCAACCAATGGGTCACAGAAGAAATTAAGGAAGAAATTAAACAGTTTTTACAATTAAATAATAACCCAAGTACAACTTATAGGAATTTATGGGATACAATGAAAGTAGTTCTACAAGGTAAATTCATAGCAATGAACGCCTACACCAGGCAAATAGAGCAAGCTCAAATAAAAGGCCTAATGCTAAACCTCAAGCTATTAGGAAAAAAGAGGAGGAAGACAAACCCAGAGCTCATACTAGGGAGGAAATTATAAGGATCAGAGCAGAAATTAATTCAATGGACACTAAGAGAACAATTCAAAAAATCAACAAATCTAAGAGTTGGTTCTTCAGGCCCAAAATTTAGCTCAGTGGTTCCAGCACCTGCCTAGGAAACACAAGGTCCCTGGTTGATCCAGGTACCCACATACAACAATACCGGGCATGGTGGCTCATGCCCACCAGCAATCAGTAACACATACCACAAATCCCAGGCGTGGTGGCTCACACCTATAATCCCAACACTTGGGAGGCAGAAGCAGGAGGATTGCTGAGTTCGCGGCTTGCCTGAGCTACACACTGAGCTCAGGGCCAGCCTGAACTACAAAGTGATACCCTGTCTCAAAAAAAAAGTTGGTTCTTCAAAACAATAAACAAAATTTACAGACCCCTAGCCAACCTTATCAAACAAAGGAAGGAAAAGGCTCAAATCCATGCTATTAGGAATGAAAAGGGGGAAATCTCTTTTTTTACCTGGATTCTAAGTAGTGTAGCAAGGTCATGATATAGTCTCTTTGTTGTGATAATTCAATGACCTACCCATTCAGGTGTCCTTTTCTGGATTTTCTGTATATAGACTATTAACATAGAATACAATAGTCAACCACGTGAACATTTGTCATGCAAGTGGTGATTATGCATTTGCGCACCAAGAGGCTCACACCTACTAGCCACTAGGTTATAGTAGTAATTGAACCAGGATTCCACCAAAATGGAATTTTAAATGGAAATCAGGGTTCTGTAACCTCTTTTGTTGCACACATGCACACATGTGCACACACACACAGAGCACCCTCAGTCAATGTCTGCACTCTCATTTTCTCTCTCCCTCCCCTATACTTGTTCCCTCCCCTCCAAGATGCCTCCCCACAAATCTGAACACTGGGGTTTCAGGACCGAAGACTATGATTAGTTCCACCTGCAAAGACAAATATAACCTACAGTCAACATCGCAAATATATCATCACACACTATTTACGTCAGCAATTCCCATGCAAAGCACTGCGTTGACTCTTAGTTGGTCTTGCAAAATAGGGCAGTAAGAAGTTTCCAGCAGCTAAGAGCATGTAATACAGAAAAGTGCTAGACAACTAAAAGGACAGGAACTGCTCGGATTTGACTGCTGAGTAAAGGATTCGACATTGGTGAGAAAGAAGAATGGGGGCCGATGAACAGAAAGGCCAGTTTGGTTCTGCTTTTAATACGACACTTTTGTCTCATCTTCAACTCTGAAAGAGGGGAAAACTCCTTGCCAAACAGAAGAAACTCATTTTAATATTGTGAAATAAAATAACCCAAATGCATTTCCTTTTTTGTTAAGTCGGGGGAAAAAAAATCTAAAACCATGAAGTTATCTTTGAAAACAGTAAGAATATTTTTCCACGTTATTTACTGCATTTTGCTAAATGTTAAACATTTTAAAATTAAAGGCAGCAAAAGTTGAGCTACAAGGGCCAAGGATGTATGTAGCTCAGTGGCACCATGCCTGCCTTGTAAGCACAAGGCCCTAAGTTCAATCCCTGGTACTAGGGGGAAAATAAAAGTTGAACTAGAGGCTCTTAGAAACTATCTTTCTAACTGGACTTGCCCAGGCTCATTACTGCACAGAGAATGTGAGCGGGATAACCCCTTCCTATTTCCAAGAGTCTATCCACCTCAGACCTTCAGAGGTGAAGAGTAGGTCCCGAGCAAGAGGGGGAGGTAAGACACAGAACCACGAAGCAAACAGGAGCCAGCTGTCAAAAGGAATGGTAAGCTACGGTCCCAAAGCGGTGACTAGTGCCCTCCACCCGGTCTTCCACGGCTTGATATGACACCGAGGGTGGACAGCTGGGCAGTGGGGACAGGTGCTGCCTCAGCAAGCCCTGCTCCCGCTTGGAGACCCACTAAAGCCTGCCAGAGCGGCCAGGATTTCCAGCACCTCTCTCCTTCCACTCTAAGGCACCCTTAGTTCCCTAGCATATTATTTCAGGAGCCTCATTCCTTCAAATAAACCACAGGCCCCAACTCTAGCAAGAGCAAGCTTCACACTCTGTAAAACTCAACAAAACCACACATGTGAAACACACAGGCAGCAAACCACTTGACTGCTTGCGCTCTTCTTAGAAACAGCATCTGGCTACCAACCACCGCCACTGGCATTACCTATTTCCATCCTCTCCCCAGTCCCTCCACAGTGTCACAGGTAGCAAATTAAGTATAGGTGCTCAACACGCACCAGGTGGAGGAAAACAAAAACTCCATTTCTCAATGACACAAGCCTTATGTGCCAGGCAGGAAGTAGTACACCAAGAACTTGCCCTGGGCTTATCACAGAATGAGTCCCGCCCTCCTGAGCTGCAACCCTTGATTAATGGGAAGCCCTTCAATTGCCTTAAAAGAAAAAGCCATGAAATGCACCACTTGGGACAGTATGGCAGGCCACAGACCTAAGCCACTACCATCCTGAGTCTCCTCAGAAGGAGCAGCAGGGCCGCTTAGTTGTGAAAATGCCTCTGGCTGTTGAGTAGCCTGGGTTTATCCGGGTGACCAGTCCGGTGAGGAGAGAACCCTCCCAGCACTCCCGGGCCCAAGATCACTCTGCAATGCCTGTGGTTCCACAGCAGTCAGGCCCTGCCAGGCTCTGAGGCCATGAGACCCGGAGGCAACTTCACAGGTCCAGGCCTAGATATTTTGACATGAATGTAAGATGGGAGGCGGAAGGTTTTCTTTAGTTTTGTTGCTGCCAGTATTCCTCAAAGAGTAGGCCATCGGATCGTCCATACCTACACGGCACAGTGTCTGGCAGGGGTTTCGAGGAGCAGAGAGGTCGAAGGTAGGAGCGGTGTCCCTTTGAAGGTGGAGAGTTTTATTGCTTCTATCACTGTTTTGTTTAAAACTGGTTTCACATGGTGCTCATAAAAATCAGACCAACCTTGAGTCAGTTGTCCCTTGTCCTGTTGTTCTAATGTTCTATGCATAACACACCCCACTGTGGCTGGCATCCAGGGTCAGAGGTCCCAAGGCCACCCTCCCTTCTACTGCTGTCCGGTCCACACCAAACTCTTATTTTTTGAGTGAACACATTTTAATTTTCTAAGTAAAAAGTCTATGATTCTGCTAAATTAAAAGACATGCCCCAAGTTCAATCCCTAGTAGCGCAAAAAAAAAAGACATGCCCTTTTCACGGTAGTAATGTCCTTCTAGTCTAGAACTCTGTGGTTTCATCTTTACCTTACTTCCTCATTTAAAATATCATGCACCTCAAATGTCATATTTAATTACCCTACGATGCCCTTTACTGAGGCCTCTAAAGTGGCAGATTTTTGAAATTATTTACACGGTAGCTGTTCATAAATTATATTTAAATTATGCAGAGTTGGGGAAATGCCTGTAGGTAAAAGTAGGTATAAATCTTTTTTAACTAATTTGACCATGGGAGGTTAGCCACATTCATACCAATGTAAGTACAGTGTAAGTCAGAGATGTAGATTTGTTTCTCTGAGGGAAAAAAATATACATAAGTGTATTATTTTAACCAGTTTTTAAGTTTTCCATATTTGTAACTGTGATACTCTCAATGCCATTAAACAGAACTTCTTTTTCTTTTTTGCTGAAGGATAAACTTAAGATATACCACAAGCTTAAAATTCTGAAAGAAATCAATAAATATCAGTCTCAAGGCTTTACCCTTTCTAGGAGGCTTTTAGTAGAAAAAGTATTTTTGTGCTGAATATTAATATATGGTCTCAGCAAAATGCAGTCCACGTAACTAAGAGGCAGATAAGGCCCAGGTCTTAAGTAAGGAAGTACAGAGTTGTCTGTGGATTAGCACTGAGCAATTAGAACCTTCCTCAAAGAAAGAAGGAAAATAGGGAGAGTAAAACTAAAATGACCACATCAAAAACCCTAACCAGTGAAAAGGTGATCTGTCACACAGTAGCAGGGTATGTCCCACACATCATCACATAAAACTGAGGCCTTAACATCTCATTTCTGCAAATCACAATTCCAACAAACACTAAAAAGGTGACTGTACAGGTGCGTGCTGACGTACACACTGGTAAAGGGCTAGAATCACTGTCAGGCACTGCTTTCTACTCAAGGCACGTGTTCTCTTCTTTAATCCTCACCACAATTGTGTTCCAAATGGAAACTAAGCTTGGAGAAGTTAATTTGCTCCTAAACCTGTAGCTAGTATGCAGCAGAGCCATATTGCAGCCCAGATCTTAAATCAATATAAATGTCACATTTGATGTTTGCCATTACCAGTGGTTGGATAACCAATCTATTTTCCATTAAGACTACAGACCATAAAAAAGGAAATTTAGGGTAAGACTGGAGATGGGAGATAGACTGAGATATCTGCATAAAGTTTCCCCCTTGCCCCCAAAAGTCAACTTTCTTAAGAAACTCTACTAGAGCAAGACTACTCTCCCAGGAGCTCTTGCTACCAGTCAGGCACAACCAGGTATAACAGGCCCAAGTGGCACACAGCTGCCTGCCCCTTTTTTAAACTTCACTATTGCAAGGCACAGTGGATCACAAAACTGAAGTCACTCCAGGCAACTTAATGAGACCCTGTCTCAAAACAAATCTGGAAAAGGGCTGGGGACAGAGCTCAGTAGTAGAGCACTTAGCTACATGGGTTCAATCCCCAGCCCCCTGCTCAAAGAAAACCATTACTATTAAAAAGTTTTCTGAAAACAAACAGAAATGGCTTCTGGATATAAAATACACATTATAAATGCTGAGGAAAAGAAAAAAACTTCAACACATTTCAATACATTCTCCTCCCTAAATAGGCACAGTGCTGAAGAGATCATGGTGTTTCAAGGCTGTCTAACATTCTAAATATTTACTCTTCTATGGAACAAGTAAATCCTCCAGTTCCAGATTAAATATACAAACAGGGCCTATGGCTGCCACAAGCTGCACCCATGGCCTGCCACCCCCCCCCACACACACACCCTAAATTACATTACAGAATATTCTTTCTCAAGTAGGTGTTAAATACCATACTATGGTATCAATTATATCCTACCCTACATGTAGTTTTAAGAACTAGTTTTTACTGAGTCCCCTTTAAATAGTTTCCCATAGAGTCCTCCAGTACTACAATGCAGGCAGAGTCCCCATTTTCCACGTGAGGGCCCCCAATTTCAGAAAGCCAACAAGAGGTCATGTTTGGATTGAAACCCAAGTTCTATAATCTTCCCAATATCCCATCCACATTCCTTTTAATTCCAGTCAGAAATATACACTTCTAATTAATTACAATGAACACACAAAACAAGAAATGTAATTTAAATGGTCTGGCACCATCAAGTGCTCAGATATCCACACACCCTCTGAAACACAAAGCCCTTATATTCTCCTGATTTGCCTAATGCCTGAATGACTGGCTGCTTCTTTCTCATTTTTCCTTCACTCCAGCTATTGTATCCAAACTGTCACTCTGCTTAAATGACCAAACCACTTCATTCTGTTCGAAATGGTGATCTATTACAAAGTCTGCAGAGCTGCCAGACCAGCTGGCAGCTTTCACTGCAATACTGGCCCAACCGTGTTCCTGGACAAGATTTTAGATTATTTTCTGAAGTCTCTCCCCACCTCTCAACTCCTTGCTTCTCCTCTTCTGAGCAGACCTCATGATTTTAAGGGATCTGCACCACGATGACTGGAAGGGAAGGAAAAGAGAAAAAATGGAAGGATGGAGGGAGACAGAAGGATGGAAGAAAGGAAGCAAATGCACTCTCAAATCAAAGCAGAAGGACAGCAACAACTGCTCAAAAACCTAAAAAATATCTCAAAAGGAAGACGTGACATTTAAGTAGACAAAGACAAGTCATAAACAAAAGTCCTAGGTCACCCAGTGAGAGAGATTACCTGGTTACAGGAATGTATCCTTCCTACAAATAAAAACTACTTGGGTCTATTCAGTCCCACCTCTACCAAAACAAAATTAAAAAAAAGAAAGAAACCCTCGGGCAATTCTGAGGTCATAAAAGCAAAAGTGGTAATAGAACACAACAACCAGCCACTGAGAAGTTCATTACAAAGGAAAAGAAAATTCTTTTTAAAAACTGCCCAGAGAGACCCTGTCTCAAAAAAAAAAAAAAAAAAAAAAAAAAAACTGCCCGAGGGCCGGAGATTTAGCTCAGTAGTTCCGGCGCCTGCCTCACAAGTGCAAGGTCCTGAGTTCCATCGTAACCACATACAATGCTGGGCGTGGTGACTCACGCCCACTGGCAATCAATACCACATACCACAGTGCCAGGCGCGGTGGCTCACGCCTGTCATCCCAACATTCAGGAGGCAGAGACAGGAGGATTACTGAGTTCGAGGCTTGCCTGGGCTACATAGTGAGCACAGGGCCAGTCTGAACTACAAAGCGAGACCCTTCCTCAAAAAAAAAAAACTGCCCTAAGTGTTTTCACAGATGAGCGTGAAGAGTTTAATTTCATACAAGAACTTAAGATGAACTTCAAAATTACTGTTCTGTGATATGTGCCTATCAATGCTTCCAATCTGACTGCCTTTATAATATGCAGCTTTTGGGACATTTATCTTTGAGTATTCAAATCATTTGCTTACAAAATGTATGGAAAATCAAACTGAAAAAGGTCAAATCTGATCAAAACCAAGCCAAAGCTTCCACAGGACCTAACTGCCGCATGGGGTCACTTGGCTCGGGAGAATTTGATCCTCTTACCTTGGCTGGCTTTAAGTGGATTGTATACTCACTTTAATCCCAGGGAATCCTCGGAAACCGTACAATACACGCTTGGTTCCCCTTTTCTCTAAGTCCCCTTTACAATTACTAAACAGCCAAATTGTTTAGTTCAAGTGTTTTCCCCAAAAGACCTAGGACCTTCGAGCACTCTCTGGATAAGAAACCTTCTGACTCTCCCTACTTACCTGTCAGCCACCTTTGCAGAATAACTCTAGACAGTCCTAGATCAGGGAATTAGGTCCTTTTTTCAAACAGTGCTGGAGGAAATCTGACATTATGAGGACTATGGTGTTTGTTCTGACAAGAAAAATCTCAAGCCTAGCAAATGAAGATAGTTATTTCCAGTAATTAATTTTTTGTTGACAATAAACCCTTGACTATTGTGAATAATGCTGCCAAAAACGTGGATGTACAAATACCTCTCTGAGACCCTGATTTCAGCTCTTTACAGCACATAATCAGAATTGGAACTGCTATACTGTATTACTGTATGGCAATTCTCCTTTAATTGTTTGAGGGTCATCATGCTGTTTCCACAGCAGCTGTACCATTCTATCTTGCCATCCACAGTGTACAGAGAATCCAATTTGTGTGCAACCCAGTCAACACTTCTTACTTATTTGGTTGGTTGGTTGGTTCACTTTGACAGCAACCGTCCTAATGGGTGTGAAGTGGTGTCTCACTAGTTTGTATTTTCTCCAGATAAACCTATTAAGTTATTTTTAACCAATTGGAAACACAATATAAACAAGATTAGATTTTAATCCTGAATTTCTCTTCATAAATATGTATTTTTTTCCTACAATGCTAAGGATGAAACTTGGGCCTTTCCAAATGAGCTACACCGGTAGCCTCAAAAATGTTTTTCATTGATGGGTCAGTCTTTCTCCAGCCCTTATGCTACATCCTCAGCCCAGTATTTTGTTTGTTTGTTTGTTTTTTGTTTTTTGTGTTTTTTTGAGACAGGTTCTCGCTTTGTAGTTCAGGCTGGCTCTGAGCTCAATATGTAGTCCAGGCAAGCTTCGAACTCAGCAATCTGCCTGTCTCTGCCTCCCGAGTGCTGGGATTACAGGCGTGAGCCACCACGCCTGGCACTGTGGTATGTGGTATTGATGGCTGGTGGGCGTGAGTCTTCACGCCCAGCATTATATGTGGTTACCAGGGATCGAACTCAGGGCCTTGTGCTTGCGAGGCAGGCGCCGGAACCACTGAGCTAACCCTCCGGCCCCCCTCAGCCCAGTTTTTAATGGTTTATTTTTCAGCTAGTGTTTCACTCAGTCATTAATCTGTCCAGACTGGTATCAAACTTGTGATCCTCCTACCTCAGCCCCCCAGAGTATCAGGATTACACATGGCCACAATCACCAGCTTCTGTTGCACTTTGCACATTGTAAATCAGCACAGCCTTTTCCTCATCCTCTTGAATGTATACCCCCAACTAGGGACACTGAAAAGCTTCCTTCCTAATGACAGAGACTAGCTCATCAGGAAAGCCAAGAGGCAGAAAGAAATAAGAATGTAAACATGTGACCAGAGAAACTGACAAAAAACCAGTTCTTCAATGATAAAGAAGGAGGTGGAAGGAGAAAGATGAGAAGGCTGTTACTTTCCTTAAAAAAAATAAATACCATAGGGCCAGGGATTTAGCTTATTGGTTCTGGCATCTGTCTGGCAAGCACAAGGTCCAGAGTTCAATGCCAAGCACCACACACCACAATGCTGAGCATGGTGGATCACGTCTGTAATCCAAGCACTCGGGAGGTAGAGGCTGGAGGACTGCTGTGAGTTTGATGCTTGCCTGGGCTACATAGTGAGCTCAGGACTAGCCTGAACTATAAAGTGAGACCCTGTCTCAAATAAATAATACATACATACATACCATAAAGATAATCCTTCTTGTTGATAAAAAGATTTGTGTTATTGTCTTTCTTTTTCATAAGAATATTTCTGGTTTATGACTTATACTTTTGAGTAACTACTTTGAAGATAATGATACACAGGGCAATAACTATTGTAATTCTTCCACATTTCCTCTGAATAGAAAAATATAAATGAATTCAGAGAAAGTGAAATATAAGAGATTAGTACTTTAAGTTCAATCATTGGTAATATAAAGGCACAATCATATTATAACAATAACATTTTTTCTAACTCTCGTAGAAAGATTTCCTCAATGATAATCTCCATTCTAGTAAGAATTTACCAATGGGTAAAAGACTATTTGGCATCTTGTATCTATCAAGAACATTGAAATGTTTATCCCTCGTGGCTCAGTCCATGGAAGGCTGGTTCCTCTGCTTTAAACCAATGGGGAAGCAGAAAACATCATGGTGGAAGGGTGTGGCGAGGAGAGTTGCTCACCTCAGCAGCAGGAAGTTGAGGGACTGACTTTCTACCATTTTTATTCATCAGCCTATTGGACAATACTACCACACTCAAGGTGGGCATCTCCCGTTCATTTGCTGTGCCACATGCCAGTCTTCTCTGGAAACACCCTCCAGACACATCCACAAGTGTGTTTAACTAATTCCCTAGGAGCTTCTTGTTTCATTTTGTTCTATTTTTGTTTGTTTGTTTTTTGGGGGTTTGTTTTTTGGTACAAGGGGATTGAACTTGGATCCTAGGGCTCCCACTTGAGCTAAATCCTTGGCCCGTAGGAGCTTCTTAATCCAATCAAACTATCAAGATTAACCTTCACATGTTCCTTAGGAAATCAGGAGAAATCAAATTTATATACATAAATAGCCCAAATGTCCAACAAAATTATGGACTTTGAGTAAGTGAAATACAGTATAAGCATAGTGTAGAACACTTTGTGGCAAACCTGGGGCCAAGTGTGATGCAGCAGCCTGCTTGTGTCACTGAAAGCTGTAAAAGGTTCGCCATCACTGGAGTAGAATAATGTAGTCTGTGAAAATATTTTGAGTCAGTTTAATTATATGGAAAATGTTTGGACTATATAATTAAGTGGAAAAGGATGCACATTAAAAATATATGGATATACTTCATGACTGCTTTGAACTAGGAGAATAGCTGAAACTATTCAGTCAAGAAACACAGTTCTAAGTGTCTGAACTTCTTTTTTTCTCTTGAGACACAGTCTTGCGCTTGCTAGGCAGGCACCAAAACCACTGAGCTAAATCTCCAGCCTTGAATTTCTATTTTAAATTATACAAAGTTATGTACAACTCCTAAATTTTCAATCCTTAGTTTCACCTGTAAAATAGGGTAAAAATTAGTATCTGTCTCATAGGTTATGAGAGATGATAAAATGAAGTAAACCAAGTAAAGTAGTAAACTCAGAGAATAAATATTAGTTCTAATTATTTCCAGAATTTAGAACTTCAAATGTTAATTATTGTAGTAAGTTAAACATAAAACAAAACAAATAATGGATACCAGTTCATAGTGATTGGTGAACCATTCATAGCATCACAACAAGAAACCCCCAAAATACTTTGTGAGAATCACTACTTTGTGTTCAGTCATGCTATAGCATAAATATTTGAAGCAGATAATAAAGACTACGGTGTCAGGAAAGTGACTCCAATAAAGCTCATGAAAGCAGTTTGAACAGCTGGGAGAATGAAATCAAAGAATAAAAAGTTAGCAATAGAACAGAGACAGCTCTAATACAGAGTGATAGTTGTAGTGTAAAAGGACATCTTTTTTTTTTTGTTTTGTTGTTGTTGTTGTTGTTTTTTGAGACAGGGTCTCGCTTTGTAGTTCAGGCTGGCCCTGAGCTCACTATGACGCCCAGGCAAGCTGCCGCAAACTCAGCAATCCTCCTGTCTCTGCCTCCCGAGTGCTGGGATTACAGGTGTGAGCCACCATGTCCGGCACTGTGGTTTGCGGTGTTGATTGTTGGTGGGCGTGAATCTCCACGCCCAGCATTATATGTGGTAACC
>PVIC010017986.1:0-12213 GCA_004025085.1 Thryonomys swinderianus
GTGAAAATATTTAGAGGATAATCAGACCATGTCTTCTTATTTTTAACTCTCTCTTTTGTTTTATTTCCCTAAAGGAATGTACTTGTCCACTGCCAAAGTACACTTATTAGGAAATGACAGTGGACCAGATACTAGGGAAATTGCACAGATATTATAGACAGTGCAAAGATAGATCCGGCTGTGAGCCCTTTGGCAACTTAAACACTAATTGTACTTTAAAGAAAGATTAAATCAACATTGTTTCATTATTTGAAATTATTCTGCTTCCTGCAATAATACAACTTGATGAATTTTAATTTTTTCTATATTTGAATTTAGAGATAGCAGTTCTACAGTTAGTTACTAGTTTCTAAATTTACTTTTTCAGAAAAGTAAAATTAAAACAATAATTTTAAATGAACTATCAAAACTCTTCACAAAATTTTATGAACATATGTAAATGAAAGGTAACATCCCTAATGAGTCCCAGGGATATGTGTCAGCTAGTGCACAGCAGGTCTGTCCCTTACCATAAGTTACACAGCCCCTGGGTCTCAGCTCTCTTGTCTTATGTGTGAATAATAACTGTAACCAGTTCAGAGCATTTTTAACGATTTAATGAGTGAATATATTTCATGAATTTGAAACTGGCATATAAAGATATGAGTATTATTATTTTATACATCAGAATTGTTAATACTGTGTGAATTCCAGTTCTTAGGATTCAAAGTCCTCTTTTATCATCTATTTCTGCTTGAAAACTGTAAATGTTGAAAAAAAACACTTAACAAAGGGGAAACCAACTAAGTCAAAGAAAAATATGCTGTGTTATATTTCACAGAAAGAAAGAAGAGACATTCTTTTAAAGTAAGATGAATCAAAATATCTGCTATCATACTTAAATTTCTTTCGAAAATAGTAGGTAAAATTAGCAGTAAAACTATAGTAAAAACTAAAAGAAATAGAAGAGATTAAGTTATAATTTTTCATTAAGCTTAGTGACATGAAAACTCAAAATCAAAATTAACCCAAAGATGTAGATTAGATTTAATACATATTGGAGTTTATTCTTTCAAGTAACAGTAAATGTTTAGAAAATATTGCCTAAATAATTTACTTATAACATGAATTGAGGATGCAAAAGAGTTTGAAATATATGTAAGGGGCAATTTTTATATTTTACTATTTCTCAATTATCATGTCTTTTACAGTGTTTTCTCTGTAAACATAAAACTTGCTTTGGGGTGAGGATTGTAGGGTGGACAGAGGAAAAGGACAATGAGAATCAAGATCCATTAAGCACAAGTACAAATTCTCAAGGCTGAATGTGTTCACAATGTGCATGTAAAATGTAACGATAAACTCAATAAAGGAAAAAGTTGGATAGAAACATTAATTTTTTAAGACATCAGTTCTTCTAAGAGGTTATGTGTGCCTCATATGAGTGTGTCTGTGTCTGTGTGTAAATGATAATATGAAAGCAAAATATCCAAAGAGACTTTGTTTTTGAAAGTTTTATAAGTTATTTTTCAAGAAGCACTTGCAAGTATATATTTGTGTAAGCTTATATTGAATATATTTGTAGAGATATGTGAAGTCAGAGTTCTTTCAACATGGTAAATCACAGGACACCACTATGACATCATGAAGTATATTGAATAAAATATTCTTCTGTGAAATGGTTACAATTGAAAATGTAAAATATATGTAGATTATTTGAATCAATATTTCATAAATATCAAAAATACCAGCTTTGGATCTATTCTTAAAGACGATTTGAATTTGGGTTTTAATCCCCTATAACTCTAAACCTGTGACATCTAAGATAAACCATAAATTGTTAGAGAGGTATAATCTGAAAGATCAGGCTGGCCTCAGCCCTCACCATTCAAGGCTCTGGAGCAGTTATAATTCTATGGCTGAGAGTTTATATAAAATTACTCTGTCTTGTGATTTAAAGATGTATATACATGACTTAAACCCAAGGATTGGTAGCATGTGGGACAAATAAATTTTAATTTGGCCTACATATTACAGAAAAATAAAAGATAGAGAGGTCCAAGTTTATATTTAGATTCTGAGTTAAATAATTAACTGAGAGCTTGGTTTTTCAGTATCTCTTAATTATTCTCCAATGTTATGTACTTTTCACTAGTATTACATTGCAGATACACATGACATATAGGCCTGGTTTTGAATCAGTCTTGGACAACCAGATGAAATTTACTGTGTAACCATTATACAGAGGACAATGGTGAGGGGTAGAAGAACAATTTTGAGAAGAGAAAATGACTGAAAATTTCCTAAAAAAAACTTCTTAATGTGAAGACAGCTAATGCAATGAAACAAAATTACTTAATAATGAAATCAGTAAGTAAAAGCATCTCGACAACCTGAAAAACATTTTGAATTGTGACTGTACCACCATTACAGAGAAATAGTATCTATAAAATGAAAAAAATGCATAGAAAATATTTAAATAACATTAAACAAGAATAAGTAGATAGAAAAAATAAGCAATTTGAAAAGTGCATATTATTATATTACATATTCCATGGTAAGTAAAAGAATTCTCTGTATGTAAAAATAAAACATAATGGAGAAAGTGTGTGTGTGTGTGTGTGTGTGTGTGTGTGTGTGACTACTAGCCGATAGGTTTGTTTTTGTTTTATTTTAGATTCAAGAAAGTACTGAACCAGTTTCATAAGTTCAGAATCTATTTAAATACGGTGGCATGAAATGCAGATATGCAGAAGTCGAGGCCTTTAGAGTGCTGAGAAAATAAAGATTGTCTATAAACAAATGATGGTGAGACAGAAACTATTTTCTCAGCAGATGAAGTAGATGTCAAAATATAAGATATAGTAAATTCACAGATTTACACGCAAAAGAATGACCCATTTGAAATATCTTCTCTAGCAGAACATATAAGAGGAATAGTAAACAAATGTACTTTCAGGCCAGTCTTACGTGAGTAAGCCATCAAAGATTTTTTGAAAGATCTGTTTAAACCATGACTAAGCAAGGAAAGCATTGATAGCATGAGTAGGATGAAATCAAGGAATACTGGTTTGTTGAAAAGTTGATAGAATATTTTGGTAAATTTAATAACCATTTCAGAAAATATTAAGTAATTTTGTGACTCAAAATAATAATGTGAGTCTTCAATTTAATAGGAGAGTAGAGGTTGCTAAACTTTTTGTGGTTCAAGAGATCAATGTGAACACGACAAAAGGATGTAGCACCCCCAAAAGAAGTCAAAGATGTGAAAGTATAAAAAGAAAACTTAAATTCAAACCGTAAAAATATTTTCAAATCACAATAAATATAATTAAATTAAACTCATCAATTAAAAAGCAGATGATCAAACTGGTTACTTGCAGAAATGAAGCAACAGACTCACAGATGTTAAAGCATAGTATTTGTCATTACTCAGTGACTACAGAAGAATTCATGGTGTTGACCATGAGCTTCTACTGGCTTCGGACACAATATTGTGTATTTCCTTCTGTATGGGAGTAGAGGTCGTTTTGCCCTCCATATTCCTGTCTGGAACTTGCTTCTAACTTAGAGGTGGAAACACTTTATATTTATTTGAAAAGCTCTTTATACTTTAATGTATAGCAATTGAAATATCTATTTTTAATTTGAATCTTTATTAACACATTCTATATATACAAATCGTGATACACACAAAATATCTAGGTTTAAATTGATACTTACAACATTTGTTGCTACGGCCAATATCACTACCAACAGAAATAAAGTGTCACAACAGTTTTCAATATAAATAAAAATTCTAGTTGATACAATTAAAACTGTTCATATTCTGGGAAACAGACGAGTCTCTAACAATGAGATCTTCAAATAAATATAAACTTTTCTCATAATTTTTAGAAATAATTTTCCAAGCATATATATCTATGGATGCTTGTACATACAGATATATATATATATATATATATATATATATATATATGCAAAATTTAAAGCTTTATTTATATTCCATAACGCTCTTAAGAATATGTATGTAACCAGTTTTGGCGTTCTTGTCTCATAATGGAATTAAATGAGTAAAATCACACTGCTATATTGCTTCTGATATCATATAAATGGATATTGTATGGTAAATTGTCATTGTTACTCTACCAGTGACATAAAAATAAATCTTTTTGAAAATATATAGATACTAACACAATTTCATAGAGTTAAATAAACAGTGGAAAACAGACCTTCACAATCTTACAGACTCGCAGTATCTCTAGTCTGTAATTACTAAATTAAATACGTGTAGGTCAGCATAACTTTATGCTGATTAGTTGTGTGGTAAGGTGACAGAAGAAATCTCATTATGGTATTATTTGATTATGGTGTTATAAGTTTAACACCAGCTTATCATTCAAATGTCAAGATATAAGTAAAATTGTAATAAAATGAATCCCTAAGGATATTAAATCATATTCTGTAAATACCACATAAGAATAAAATTGACGTTCTTAACCCTAATTCTGCAAAACAAAAAATATCTGCTCTACTTGAAATCTGCTAACATAGCTTACTATATTCTTTGAAAGCTGCTTTGTGATACTGATAATGTCCTTTTTTATTTGCATCATACACATTCTGGTCGCTCTCCATATTTTTTCAAAAGATACCCTAATATAATTTTCTTTGAATGAACATAAGTACGTTGAGTAGGAAGAAATATAAAATATAATAAGCTCATACTAGAAATATGTAGCTAACTCACTCTCCTGTGGAAGAAATTGAAAGCAAAGGAGGTCAATTCTCTTTTCTCTCAGGAACACTATGAAGCTTCAGTTGTTTTTAGTATTCTATAATAGTCCTGTGTTTGCGATCTTAATTTCCTTTCACTCATATCTTGCTATAAAATTAACTTAAGAACTATTTGTATGTGAATAATTCATCCAGCTATCAGATTTACTGACAAAATGATAGAGAATATGTATGAATGATAGAGTATTTATCGTGCTGCCCTTTAAAAGAGAAAAATATTCATTACAAAACTCATCCTTTTTAATCTATCAGCTGTTTTATACTTTAATTTGTAAATCATAGCTTATTCCAGTCAATGTGTGTAATAGTAGAAATTTTATTTCCATCTCTCATTCCCCTAAAGTAAATATCCATCTGGTATGTCATTTTAAATTTGTACACTATTTTGTGTAACAGCAAATAATCTCTGAACAGGTAATCCCTCAGATCTCAGGCTAACAATGAAGCAAATATATACACTTCCTTGTATTATCTTTGTGAAAATCTGTACTTTAATTATGACCATTCTTATTTCATATGTATCCTGTGCCTTCAGGCCTTGAAGTTTCTTGGGTGTATTTCAGATGTAAGTGTGACAGAGGATGTATTTCCTGAGACAAAGTTGTAGAAAAATCTCTCATGTTGTGTGTTTTGATTATGGGTAACCATGCCTATATTTTTTGCTAGCTATATGTGTATAAATTTACCAGATTACCTAGGTTTAAGTTTTCTAAAGAATACTGTATTTGATAAGTTTGAGACATTTATAGGACAATGGATGGACCTTGAGACCATAAGCTAGATAAAATAAAGCAGCTACTAAAGGTTAAAGATTGGATGAATTCTCTTACATGCAACTTATATACAAATAAACAATAAAATAAGACATTGTAGCAGAAATATGGTAGAATTTTTGGAGATGGAAAGGAGATTTCTAGAGTGAGAAAAGAAAAAGTTGAGGAAGAGGAAAATGAAAATAATCAAGAGGTGATATGCCAGTGCCAGTTCTATCAAATGAACATGATTACTATGTTTTGAAGATATATGCAAATGTAAACTAAATTTTAAGAAAAATACTTGGTCCTTCAT
The DNA here is from genome assembly GCA_004025085.1 of Thryonomys swinderianus. NCBI lineage: Eukaryota > Metazoa > Chordata > Mammalia > Rodentia > Thryonomyidae > Thryonomys > Thryonomys swinderianus. Next base: position 5,845 of record PVIC010017986.1, read on the forward strand.
ATCTTAGCCAGATTCTGTATTCTTGAAGAAATCATATAAAATTGTACTATAAATTTTTGTAATGTTAATTACTGTCATTTTTAAAAAAAGACTATCCTGTAACAAGACAGTGTGATTATTCAAATGCCTTATAACACGGTAGCATTAAAATATTCTAATATCTCCTAATCTACTACTTAGCTTTCCTGGACAGTGATAATATGAAACAAAGCTTGATGAAAATGCTAAAGATATGTGGCACAGACCTAACGATGTGTGGCACTATATGTGGCACAGATGATATTTTTTTCCAAATTATATATGTGATTTTATAATATTGGTTTTACTTTGTAGTAATAAAAGAGAACTAAGGCTGTATGATAGAAGTAACAGTAATAGTACTCATAATCATGCTAGATATTTTGACAACATTAGCAAATGGATAAATATCAACTTAGGGCATTTATTCCTTAAACATTTCCAGGGGTATTTTTGTCTTATGTCTAAAATAATAACATCCATTTATGAGGGCATTCTTAGTGTAAAAAATTGGTGATGCTTCTCTGTACACATCTTTCATAATAACATCCCAGATACCTCTAGTGGTTCTAAATAAAGCAACACACAGCACATCCTACACACCATGGCGTGAGCCAGGTGTGACTTCAAAGTACCTTTCTCACTCTAGTCTTAGAAAACTTCAAAATGAATAGTGTTTTCCTATGTGATATATTTACCTTTCCTTTTATTTGCATACATTTTCTGGTTTCTAAACTCAGTTCTCCTTTAAAAAATTATTTCTGTCTAAAAAAGTCTTTGTACAGATATTTTTCAATGAAAATTCTATTTACTTTATCATTTGAATTCTTAATTGGTACATTTCACATACAGTTCATAATCACACTCACTACTGGTGAATTTGTACAAGTATATGACACAAGTTAATTCTCATTTTACCCATATCCCACACAACCCACAACCCCCCACTCACATACATGTGAGTGACATACATACATGTGCTTTCTGTTTTATTCATTCTTTTCCCTCATTACTTTCCCCTACCACATTCTCTTTGAGCATTTCCCATTTCACAAAATCTGTCATACATTCCAGAACTCACTTACATCTTCAGGTTCTCATTTCAGAGAAAAGATACAGTATTTACATATCTGTGATTTATATGTTTCACATTAGTGTATCCTTAAGGTATGTCCATTTACACATAAATGAATGAAACTTGTCATTCTTTATGGCAGAGTAATACTCCACTTTATAAAATAAACCACATCTTCCTTATCTACTTTCCATTTAATGGGCATCTGGGTGGTTTCCAAGACTGGGCTATCACAAACTTAGCTTCTGTAAACATGGGTCCATATATGCCTTTACAATATGATTCTTTGGATTCTTTAGAGTATATTCCTAGCAGAGGAATAGCAGGGTCAAATGGGACTTCTAGTCCTAGTTTTCTGAGGAATCTCCACATAGATCTCCACAATGGTTGCACAACTTTACAGTCCCACCAAGAGTGAAGTGTTCCTTTTTTTCCATGCGGCATCACTAGCATTTATTGCTGTTTAATTTTGCAATAGCAGCCATTCTTTGTGGGAAGAGATGAAATTTCAGTGTTTTCATCTACATCTCTCGAATGACCAGTGATGTTGAGCCTTTCTTCATATGCTTCTTGGCTGCTTTTTTTTTTTTTTTTTTTTTTTTTTTTTTTTTTTTTTTTTTTTTTTTTTTTTTTTTTTTTTTTTTTTTTTTTTTTTTTTTTTTTTTTTTTTTTTTTTTTTTTTTTTTTTTTTTTTTTTTTTTTTTTTTTTTTTTTTTTTGTGACAGGCTCTTGCTTTACTGTAGTTCAGGCTGGCCCTGAGCTCACTATGTAGCCCAGGCAAGCCTGGAACTCAGCAATCCTCCTTCCTCTGCCTCCCAAGTGCTGGGAATGCAAGTGTGAGCCACCACACCCGGCACTACTTCTTGGCTGTTTTTACTTCTGCCTCTGAGAAGTGTCTGTATATTTCAGGTGTCCATTTTTGAATTGGGTCTTAAATTTGGGGGAGGGGACTGATGTTTTTAAGTTCTTTATATATTCTAGATAGTAGTCCTTCATCTTAAAAACAGCTAGTAAAGATTTGTTCCCATGTTATTGGTTGTCTTCTATCTGTGTCAGTGGTTTCTTTTGCTATGCAGAACCTTTTTAGTAGAATGAAGTCCTACTTGTTGATTCTTTCTGCTAGTTTTTGTGCTATAGAGGTTTATTGTGCATGAAGTCTTTTCCTAAGCCAATGTCTCCAAGAGTTTTACCTAACCTGTTTTTGCATCAGGTTTATTATTTCTGTTTTAATGTTTAGGTCTCTAATCCATTGTGATTTTAGTTTAGTACATGGAGACAGAGATATATCTAGCTTTAGTTCTTGGCAGGATAAAGACCAGTTTATCTAGCACCATTTATTAAAAAGGCTGTCTTTCCTCCACTGAGGAAGTTTGGCTCCTTTGTCAAAGATGAGGTGGCATAGTGTGTCCATTCAGTTTTTAAGGTTCAGCCCAGCGGTGTCTATTTAAAGTGACCCTAATTCATCTAGGTGTTGTTTTCCCTTTTCTGCCCGCTTGACATTTGCTGTCATTTATAAAATATTTACCACAATCTGCCTAAAAATCATGCATGTCTTTCCCCTAATATAATTAAGAACTTTGAGGGAAATAATTGGAAATTCTCCTGTGTATCAACTATTTATGAAAAGAAGTTTTCTTAAAAAAAAAAAAAAAAAAACTTCCAAACCTCGGCTGTTATATAATTTCCTAAACATTCTTTAAAGTTGTTGTTAGCATTTGATAAATTTAAGGTCCTTTTATGTTGCAACAAAAGCTAATTTGCACATGTTAATAATACAACCCTATGGTCTTATTTCCTAGTAAGCTTTTAAAATAAATTGAATTTATTGGGCCATTTTAGAAATACATTATGATCACTTTCTTTGTTGAGAATTTGTACCTGTCCATGGTATATGTTGCTTCTTTTGTTTTCCTTATAAGCTTTTAATTCAAAGGTATCTTTTCAAGAGAAAATATTAAGCTTCAATTGTTTATGCACCTTTACTTTATCTAAATCACTGGCTATAGAGATTAGGTGGGGATGGTCAAATAAGAGAGCATATTAAATGATTTTCCAAGTGGATCATCAGTGTGTGGGAGGATGAAAACAATGTTGCACAAATGTTGGCACTCTACATTTATGGCTAAGACTTGACTGTTATATCTAGATTGTCCTTAAAATATAGCCATACTTGAAAACACAGTCCTGAAGAAGCAAACGATATCACACACAGGCAGAAACCACTGGGGAATGGGGACAGAAGGTAAAAAGAGTCCTCTACATGGATTCATCATAAGCTAATTTTTATTGATGCCATTAATTGTGTTTATATTATGAGAATTTTATTTCCAACATAGTTTTCCTTAAAATGCAAGTGTTTATAAATGCAGAAGTAAGTGACAGGTGCAATATAGTTCAGTGTTTTAAAAACAATAAATTTTCTTAGCCCTTGAGAAAGTAACACTAAATTATGTCTCAAAAAATTTGAATGGAAATCTCATTGAAGTAGAAAAATTGATTTTTCTAGGTTAAAGTGAGGTAAACTGGATATTATTTATAGGTACTTCCTCACTCAATTTAAATTTTTCTTATGACATTCACCCCACTAAAGAAATACAATATTACTTCAAGCAGTTGTTATCCACTCTGATTACTTGAAAGAAATACTTTTCAGATTGTTGCAGACAACAACTGTGTTTAAGTTATCGATATATCTTTACATGAAACCATGTGAAAACTATTACATCCAAGGATGTGCAATTGAATTTTCTGAGTATCTTAATTGACTTACAACAGTTCCCTCAGAGAATTTTAATAGTAATTACTCAGGAGAGAAAACAGGAAAAAAATAAGTATGAGGATTCAGCACAGAGAAAAGTGCAGTATTAGGACACCTTGAGTACTATTCACAGATTTCTTTGGGTAAACATTCTACAAAGTGGCTTCAAGCCATTCTCTGAGATATTCTCAGATGAAATGTCTTTGCAGGCCTGGGTGTGCAGAGTTATAGCAGCTGTAGAAATTTCACACCATCTGATCGAACATAGCCATATCCCTTAGGAGTGTAAATAAACCGACTCAACACAACTAGCAAATCTGGACCATCCAGATGGCCCCGATAGACATTTAATTGGTAAGACAAGAAAGGGACTATTATTTAGGATATTTTAATTGCAATTATGACATTTTTTTTGAGACAGGGTCTCACTTTGTAGTTCAGGCTGGCCCTGAGCTCACTATGTAGCCCAGGCAAGCCTGGAACTCAGCAATCCTCCTGTCTCTGCCTCCCGAGTGCTGGGATTACAAGCGTGAGCCACCACGCCCGGCAATTATGACATTTTTTGTACTCATTTACTGAACATGCTTGAGATTCTAGCAGTAAAACCATGTGATTTAAATTGTTTTCATGGCCCCATTGTTTTTGAAATGCCATAGTAGATCTCCTTTTCCTTCTTGAACAGTACTGTGGCTCATCCTCTGACATTTGTATGCATTTGAGAGTTCTGGTTTGGTTGTCAGATGTTGAAAAGTTCAGTGTTAGCTAAAATTTGAATCTTTCATTCAATTTAATCCTTCTCCATTGACCACAACATGAACTTGACAGAAGTGAGAAACCTACCAAAGAAGGACTGTATGGTCACTTCATCTGTCTTCACTTTCCAACTCTTTTCTAAAGTCATGTTGATCCTCTCATGGTGTTTTATAGTTAAATTCAGAAGCACATTGCTTAAATATAAGAGCAACTTGGCAAGGGGTTAAGGTATCTGGCATTAATGTACCTGGCATTGATGCCATAGCTATTATTGAATCTCAAATATATCTCTTTGTTCCAATGAACTACTTTTCAAATCATTCTTAAAATCTCGCATTGGAAAAGTTCTTTGCAACATTTTGTAACAAGTTCCGTACTGCTCCAGCTGACCACTTTAACTTTCTTCTAACTTCTTGTTTTGGGGGAGATCAACATGCTGCCACTGTCAGAATGATCTTCAAGATAATTATATTTTCTTCTCCTCCTTCCTGGGTGTAGCAGTACCACTTCCTCACTCAATTTAGCAGCTCACTCATTGAGTACAATTTCTTGCTTCCGATCTAACCCACCCTACCTTTCCTCTTTCTCCTCAGCTTCACTTCTTAAAAGTGTTTGAGTCCAGAGTCTATCTTGCAGGCTTACACATTAGACTGTGAAGTCTTCACATCAAGATCATTGGTTGATTAATTGTAAAAAATGAAAGTGAAGTAAAAGATATGTAATAGCACAGAGAATCTTTTCAATACATAACATGTATCTTTGTTTATATGTAAACTTTACATAGAAGGGATAAAGATTGTAAAACAAGATTTCACCCAATTCCTTTACCCATTCTAGAGTTTTCCAGATACTTCCCTTATGTATGCTCAGATCATTATCATGAGTTATTCCCAGATCCAGAATTAATTTCTGATTGAGATGAAAGAGGACATGACATTTAATTGCTGCCTACATGCGAATGTGGTTTTCTCAAGTAACACACACAATTTTTGTACAATTTTATGGGGTTCAATGTGCTTTTTTCATGTAAGTATATATTTTGTAATTATTAAACCAAGTTATCACAAGACTAATCTCTAAATCGTACTTTATTTGTGGTAAAAACACTAAAAATCCTCTCTTCCAGTTATTTTGAAATAATACACATTGTTATTATTAATAGTAACTAAGTCAGCTGCTTATGTAAGAGAAAGCTCAAAGTTATTCTTTCCATGTAACTGAATGCCCTTTAAAAAACAAAAGAAGAAGAAAAAGAACATAGGGCCAGGGTTGTAGCTCAGTAGCACTGTGCTCGCCTGACAACTGCAACATCCTGAATTAGATCCCTGGTTAAAAAAAAAAAGCAAGAAATAACAGTAAAAAATAATAGAATGCCCTTTCTATAACTGCATACATATTTTTAATTTGATGGCTTTGGATAAATTTCTGCATCTTTCTTATCAAGCAGAATTATAATCAAGTAAAGTAGTTACTGATCCATTCAGGAAAACACAGAATCCTCCTTTAACAAGAGGAAACTTAAAAATTAGTTCAATGCCCAAAACTATTTATTATAGCAAAATAGACAATGAATATAAAGAGGGAATGGAAAGAGCTCTTACGTGGAGTTAGTACAGGTTGAGCTTGAAGAAACCACTGTTTTAAAGTGTCTCTGATTCCAAATATAATTTGAAAACTTCATCCCCATGGCAAATGCATAGTATTTTACTAACTCTGAATTTATAAACCAAGTTTTCCCTAAATTTCCATAGAACTGTAAGCACAG
>PVIC010017986.1:12313-32199 GCA_004025085.1 Thryonomys swinderianus
TAATTCTTTTAGGATGTCAAATTTCTTTAACATAGCAATTTATTTACTCAGTAAGTGTCTATTAAGTTTTATGTGCAAAGTCCAGTGGAGTGCATGAAAGAGATTTGAAATCACTGGCTTTTATGAAGATAATTGTCAAATGAAGGAGATATGATACATGATGACTATAACATGGTGATGACCTAAAATGAAGAAGCAGAAAACACTGGGAAAATAGTGGAGGCTTCATTGTATGGTTTTATCCTGCAGGGCCACCAAACCCATAAACTAAATCTCTTCTATGACATAGCTTAGGATTTGTGTACAACCTACACAGTCCTCCCATCTGTGTAAATCATTTCTTGATCACTTATAATGTCTAATATAAATTTTGCATCACTACTTATTTTACTGTATGGTTTAGGGAATAATTAAAATACAACCTTAACATGTTCAGTATAGAAAAAATTTTAAATATTTTCAGGACAAGATTGCTTGAATCCAGGCCTGCAAAACCCATGGACATAGAGAGTGTGCTGCTTTTCATTTTTATCTAATGACTTCTGTCACATGAAGCGGATGACAGCCTAATGTTGTGACAACCTGTATGACTGTGGACTTGAAAAAGTTACATATTTGTTTTCATAATTTTTCTAACAATAAGATACCAGTTCTTACTGTTTAAATTATATCTACACTTTGAATAGTTCTAGACATATAGTAACTCAGTTATTTATAGTAATTTAATATAAATGAATTATTAGAAAATTGCATTAGGTGATGCTATATACTTCTGCATCTTGTCAGTAAGTGACAGCCTCAGGAAGGACAACATGTCTATATCCATCATTCAAAGATTTGGCTAGAGATAGTCCTTTTAATCATCACATGGTTGTCCAATTTTGTCTTTCACGATTTAGTATTCTGTCTTCTAGGTGTTCCCTCCACAATTGAAAGTAGCAAAAGAGAACATTAAAAAATGACACTAATTGCAGGTCCCCCAAGTGGAATCCTGGCCCCTATGGACAAGGAAAATCCATCTTTTCTTACACAAGACAGAAAATTTAAGAGGATAATGTTCCTTTGGGCTGGAGGGAAATGATCAGAACTTGACTTGGATATGAAAACAGTAATGGTAGTGATTGCATTTATCTGCATGTGGTAAAATACAGCTAAATTTTGGGGTTTGCTTTTCTTAGAGAAATAAAGATATTCACAATGGCCTTATACCCGGCTTTGGCTGATGAGTTCTCCTGCTCTCTTCTCCTCTCCATGCTGCCATCACAGCTCTAGCCATGGCAACAATATTTACAAAGCAGAAAGAGGAAAGGAAAAGAAAGAGTCAGTGCCTTTGATAATGAAGCAAAACTTTCCCTGATATGTGCAGCACATTTTCCATTTTTTGCATGATTTAGAACCATATCACATGAACACCACAAAGGAGGGATTTCTAGAAGAGGGAAATTTTAGTCATTTAGTTCCGATAGTAAAATGAACAAAGGAATAAGATGATTTCAGTAAATAAGAAGTGAACCACCCATCATCTCTGCAGCAGGGAAAACAGGAAATTGAAGGAAATTAGAGGGAACCAAAGTCACAAGTGTTTTGAGAATGGTGAAAATTCTGGCTAGGACCACCAGACTCTGATGGTCTTTAATAATCAGACGTAGGAGTTGTGAAATTTGTTTTATTGCATGGAAAACATCTTATGTGAAAGATAGAAAACGGCAAAGGTTTTTAGAAAAGATGGGCAGAGATGATGTCAGAAAATGAAGGAAGAAAAGAAAGACGTTTTGAACATCTTTGTAAATAAGTAGAGTATAGTAAGACCAAGGGAAAATGTGATCAGACAACACCAAGATTAAAGGAATAGTGTGACGCGAGCCCAGGGTGCAGACTAGTGACAGGGTCACCACCAGGGAGAATGAGGTGAGACAGCCCCTCCTTTTACAGTGCTAGCCTGGGCTTGGAAGAAAGAAATTCTACTAGCCTTGCTGGGATAGGGTGACTTTTGGCTTATTTAACTTACAGAAAGAAATCAAAGCAGAAATGAAATGAATACTGTTCTGTAGAATTTTATTTTCAAGGTGAAAGGAATGAAGGGAGAATTATAATTAGAGTTGATAACAAACCTAAAAAAATGTTATGTTATTGCTTTTGTCCTTTTATTATCATTGTTCTTAATAAGAAAGTTTAAATCCATTTTTAAAGAAAAACCTTGATGAAAAAGTAAGGATGACAAGAGAAAGGGAAAAAGGTACTTGACTTTTTAAAATCTATGTTTCACTTATTTGTTGAGTATTCAAAATCTATTAATGTCGGACCCCACTCTGCCCTGGTGCGGCCCCCTGATGCCCCAGGCCCGCTGACCGGATCCGGTGCCATCTGTGACCTCGGGGCAGACCCCACTCTGCCCCAAAGTTGTGCAGAGACAGATCAGGCAAGATAAAGGTTGAGGGATATTTCTTTAGCTAATGTGTTTAGCTCGGTATATTGTCATTGCTGATTTTGCTGCTGTTGTTACTCTTTTTATTCCTTCATTTTGAAATAACTATTTTTTTTCTTATTTTCCTACTTTGCTGGCACTGAATCCACCCAACTTTCTGGGTTTTTGCTCTCACTATTGCTTACATCTGTATAGAAAAGGGAATCTAGCTTCTGCTTTGCCATCTACTCCTAGATCCGTCTATTCATCTCTAGTCCCCACACCCTCTCCTACCCTCCTTTCAGAACCAATATCCAGAAGTAAAAGACTCTTAGGCTGCCCTACTTCTTCCTCTGTATTATTATAAGAAGGTGTGCAAAGTCTCCAGTGGTCTTACAGCATACAGTTGATAGTTTTATATATTTCCTTTTAGCCTCTGTTACCTGTTGGCATATATGAAGTTCTCGAGATCTATGTGACCTTTATAAATCTGCTAACCCTATTTCATTCTCCTTCTGTCTCCCTACCTCACTGATTCCCAGGGAACCTTTATCCCCCAAAGAGTTCTGGGGGTACATTTACGATCTGCATGTTGTATACACATTGCTGATTAATTCTAAATTTTGGCATATGGACATAGAGGTAACTCATGAGTTCAAAGTCTTCAGAATAGAAATTATCAAAACTTTTAATTTCATTTCCAATTTTTAATACTGATGTTGGTACTGATTTTATTATGCTAACAAAGATGATGTAATTTTTCTGTTCAAATACCTCCCATGATGTGTCAGAACTGAAAACTCTCAAGGGTCACTACAGTTTCAAGGTGCCACTTCCCAAGGGTCACAGGTAACAGAAAGAAAGAGACTTGAAATAAACGTGCTGGCATCAGGCAAAAAATGAAATAATATTAGTAACAAAAAAGAGTAGAAATGAGAAAATATTCAAAAAACCAGACACAAAGATCACCACCACAGGGAAATTCAGAGAAAAGAGAAATAGAACAAACTGAAGCTCAAACACAGGTCTTTTTGTGATGGTTACTAAAGCAGATCTCGTAAAATGGAAATCAGAACTCATCTCTGAGATCAAAACAGAGATACTGTCCAGAGTGAAGGTCATCTTTAAAGAAGAGATCAGTGAGATGATAGAATCCAAGATAGCAGAAGCAATGGAACCTTTTAAACAGCTCCAAGAAGAACTCTAGGCAATGATGAAGGAGAAGGAAAGTTTGCAAAGTAGGATGAATGAAGCAGAGAACTGACTCTCAGACCTAGAGGATACCATAGCAACCAACAAACAGGAAAGACATAATCTATGGAAAAGGGCAAGGTACCATGAGAAATCAATCCAACAGTTTCTAGATGACTCAAAGAAAAATAACATAAGACTGATTGGAGTCACTGAGGAAGCAGGAGACAGTGCAAAAGACATAAGAAAAACTGTTGTCAGAGATAACGGCAGAAAACTTCACAGGAAAAGAATTGGACATACAGATTAATGAGGACTATAGGTCTCCAAAAGTCCGTAACATAAAAATATCTACACCTAGATATAATTATAAAGGTCCCAGATATACAAAGGTTTGAATTTGACTTTTATTGAAACATAGTAATATAAAAGTCATATATATTAACATGCTACTTTTATATAATATGTAATAAACATAAACACATCTATGTCCTCAAATATGTATCTTTGGGGAAACATGCAGAATCCTTCATTTTATCTTTGCGAGATAATACAATACAGTTTCTAATAAGCCCCAGGCCCTCTTATTCCTCTCTAACTGAAATTTTGTGTCCTTTCTTCAACTTTTCCCCATCTTTTTCCTTCCATGGAAACTACCAATTAATTCTACTCTCCTTCTCCTAAGGTCCACTCTTTTATGTTCTACATATGAGTGACATAATGCTGTTCTTGTTTGTCTGTGTCTGGTTTATTTCACTTAATATAATGATACCCAGTTCCATTCATGTCACTGCAGATGAAAGTATCTCTAGATTGATTTACTTATAAAATGTAGCTTAGTTGTATGAGTCAAAGGCAGTAAGAGTCATTAAGTCATGACTACTTTCTATATTCTAAATATGCTACCTGGTGTCTCCTTTGTTGATTACAAAGTTCCTAAGACTATTTGTTGAAAATTTTGTGATGAGAGTACAATTATTAATAGATATAAAATGTTGAAAGAATTCCTAGCATTTTATAAACTCAACTTTGTATAATTGATAGTAATTAAAGTAGCAGTCTCTTACATTATTTTTTTTTGGCAAAGTGAAGCTCATATAATTTAATACTTAGAGCTGTGATGCCACATTAAGAAGGAACTCAATCAGAATTTTATTTCGGATGTGGCTGACTACACATCTCACTGAAGTACAGGAAGGACTATTTCTGTTAAAACCTTAACAAGATGGCAGCAGAATGGCCTCAGTCGCAGTCGTGACTTCAAGGGCAGAAGTTCAAGACTTACTAGAGAAATAAATTTTGGTAAGAACAGTGAGTGATCCAAACCCAAAGGGAAGATGGTGAGAATAAATGTGTGGTTGTCAAACTTGGACTTAAGCGGGAACCGAATCTCAGTAGTTGATTTAGTAACCAGGTCAGTTGAAATGTCCAACAACACAAATTGAGACTTAAAGTATTTTCTATTATTAGAATACTACAACTTCAACCTCTTCTAGTAAATCATTACATTGTTCTAGAGGCTTGAATGATTTTATACTTTTACATTTAATGAAATTAATTTTTGGAAAAAAAGTGCTTAGATTTAGATAAGATACATGATATTAAAACATTTCTTAAAGCAAATTAATTTATAAAAAAATTAATGTATATTTAGCTTAACTTGTACTGAATCACTAAATCCTGAATCTTATGGCAATAATAGTTCATCAGAAAAGGTAATTGTTATTTTCTATACAAAGAACCACTTATTAGAAAAGAACAAATATACTTCCTGTAAACTGACAGATGGAGACTCTAAAGACTTCAAAGCAATCATCTATGTATTCATTTAACCTGCAATTGAAAAATGTTAAGAAAATAGTTCTCTTTAAAATCCAGTATGCTTAAGGCTGGGAATTTAGCTCAGTGGTTCCAGTGCCTGCCTAGCAAGCACAAGGTCCCTGGTTCGATCCCTGGTAACCACATACAACAGTGCTGGGTGTGGTGGCTCACACCTATAATCACAGCACTGGGAAGACAGAGGCAGGAGGATTGCTCTGAGTTTGAGGCTTGCCTGGGATACATAGTGAGCTTGGGGCCAGCCTGAACTACAAAGTGAGGCCATGTCTCAAAAACAAACAAACAACTAGTATGCTTAGAAATAAATGAGCCATGAACTTCATGATAGTAATTATATATCATAGCCAGAACATACAGATTAGAAACATAACCCAAGGAAGATCGCCAGACCAAGTAATATTGTCATTCACATTGAATGCAAGATTCTAAATGCTGGAAAAGACTAAAAAGACACTAAACTTCTGTTTGATTTTAAAATTCAGAGGGCTTTAGATTTAGCAAAGAAGCCATCAAAATTGATATTTCATTTCAATGCAGTGCATTCAAATGGTCACAAGATTTCTTCTGTGATACAGAGATCCACCAAACACCATCAAGAGATTCAGTCACTGAGGTTAACTCTTCTCATTGCAAGGCATGCTTGCATCAAGAAAACCCAGACTCGCAACTTTACTTCTGAGAAGAACAAAGCCACCTAAGTACTTCATTCAACTCATGGAAAGTTTTAAAGTATTAATTATGGCTTGAGACTCAAGCACTAGAATTGAATTAAATGCTAAATCATCTTTTTGAAAGTTAAAAAAAGGAAGGCGCAGGTCTGTTCAGTTTTTTAAAAGTGATTTACTTTGCAATCAAATATTGTTCATGTGCAAATAATGAGCCACAATATTATTATACCTGCTTGATGAACATTGTAACCATGTAACATTAACGCCAATATATAACCTTTTGAGGATTTATGAAGTAAACGCTAGTGTCCATAGATCAGAAGGATACTTACATTACTACATCTCAATATTTTGGAGACATACAGGAAGATATTTACTGATTCTAGACTTAAAAAGAGCTGCTTTCCATGGTCCATGTACTGCATTTCTCTGGAAGGTCAAGGAGCAAGATTATACATTTGAAACCTGTCAGGGCCACTCGGTGATTTAATAAAACCATTTCTCAGAATAATAAAGGAGAGGCTGAAGATCTTGCACAGTATTGAAATTTAAGGGCAAACAGTGTCAAAATTCAGAGTTGGCCAACAAAACAGTACTGAGTTGTTAATATCAAATTTAGGAATGAAAAAAATGAATGTTATACATTATAATCATGATTTAACTGAATCTCAAGTAAAAAAAAACTGAATCTTTAGTTAAAATAAAAGGTAGATTAAATTTTCAAAATTTCAACTATATACCTTTTTTAAACTTTAAAGACAAGAGACTTAATTACATACACTTTCACCATTAGTATTTAGCTTCATCCAGAAGGTCAGGAGTGTTTAAAAAAAAAAAAAAAAACTTTAGCCGGGCGTGGTGGCTCATGCCTGTCATCCCAGCATTCGGAAGGCAGAGGCAGGAGGATTGCTGAGTTCAAGGCTTGCCTGGCTACATATTGAGCTGAGGGCCAGCCTGAAATACAAAGCGACATGCTGTCTCAAAAAAATAAATAAATAAAAATAAAAAAATAAAAACTTTACATAATTTTAGAAAGAAAACTAAATGTTACAATTTATGAGTAACAACATTGTAATTCCCAAATTATATAAGGAAAAAAAGTCTAGGCTGAATGTGACACCAATAAATAAGTTTAAACCACTGTCCTAATGATGGCAAACTCTGCTATGCACTTCCTGTGGGTGGACAGTGCTGTAAGCACATTCTATGATTAGAACCTTTCCAGCCTCATGTTATTCCCATAAGGCAGCATTCCTGCCTTTGCGTCTAGAGACTGAGCATTTGCACACGAAATATTGGTGTGTGACTGAATTAGTATTATAGTTTAAGGAAGAATAATTGATACACACACACACACACACACACACACACAAATACCAATAGAGAAAAAATTACGGGTTTTCATGCCACGCACCATACTCAAAAACATGCTTTCAAGACTGACTGCTTCTCCTCCTCCAAGTATATGCAAGTGTCACTACTGTGTTGTTGCCTTGCTGTCACTAACATTACCACTTGGACCCCAGACCTTGCTGTAAACATGTGATTACTCTGTTTTCTTTCTTATCAATCACCACCTTTTTATACATTGATTTCTTTGTTGAGAATGACTATAATTTACAGTGTCCATCTTCTCCAGAAATGTAATTACACAGGGGACAAGCTCTTTGTCTGTTTACTGTGACATTCTGAGTGCCTAGCATAGGTGTTGGCATGTAACTGACACTGAAAAACTATTTATTGGATGGTTTCTCTGTGGCATATTCTAACCTGAGGGAAGTACCCTCCAGGATTACCCCATGAGATTCTGTCCAGGTCCAAACGGTTGCACAGATATTTGTTGTCCTGCTACACACATCTGATTTATATCACTAAACAAAGTTTTCTTTGGAAACCTTAGTAAATTATAACCCAGTCACTGTGCATGTACACTCTTTGCTCACTGTGAATTTATTAAATGAGCCACTCCTAAGTATCTTTCATAAACTAACACAGTGTTATAGTAAATGTATCAGATATAAATTTAATTTTCTAACAATATTTAATTATTGATATATCTAAATTAATTTCTAAAAGTTCTAACGCTCTGCATTCAAAGTAGCAGCCCAAAATTAGGAAATCTAGACATTAATTATGGCCTTGTATCAATTTATTACAGTAGACACTAATAGGCAATTTTTAAGAAAATTCTGAATGAACAATGGAGGAATCTGTATCAGTCTTAGTCAATATCAAGCACTTGGAAAGATGCCTACAAAATAAGGCACTCAGTGATGACTTGTTCTTTGAATTGTGCCTTCAATGTGATAATTGTTTATTTTCCATGTTTCAGTCTCATTTTCAGAAAATGGAAATAATGCTGTCTATACAATGCTGATGTTATTAAGTTAAGTGGCAACTGTAAAACAACATGAGTATCATTACCAGTTTAAGGTCAATGGCTTGGACATCCTTCAAATAATACTGCTTTGCATATTTTCTTGTGTTATGCTGCTGTTTATCTATAGTAAAGGTTGAAAATATCAACACATTAAAAAAGGTTCCTTTCAGCATTTTTCTCTTTTACAGAATAAATTCATTCTAAGAATTAATTTACAATGTATCTGTATAAGGTGTTATACTGTCATGTAAATGCAAACATTATACATTTTTTAGTTTTATTAATAGCATTGCTCAAATCTTATTAGTTTCAAATGATGTTTTTTTCAAATCCTAGGTTAAAGAAAAACAAGAATTATAAGTATTTATATCCTTATTTTTATTGAAGGGTTGTACTAACTCCTTCAGTACTTTCCATTGTGGGAGACACATTGTTTATTTTAGAAAACTTCCATTTTGCTTCTCTAAATTAAGCTGTTTCTTAGAATATTTCTGTCATGCTTAAAAATATAATGCAGTGTACATTTAATAAGTTGTGAGATGCAAAACTTTTTTGTTGTTGTTTTTTGCTTTTTTTTTTTTTTTTTTTTTTTTTTTTTTTTTTTTTTTTTTTTTTTTTTTTTTTTTTTTTTTTTTTTTTTTTTTTTTTTTTTGAGACAGGGTCTCGCTTTGTAGTTCAGGCTGGCCCTGAGCTCACTATGTAGCCCAAGCAAGCCTTGAACGCAGCAATACTTTTGCCTCTGCCTCCTGAGTGCTGGGATTATAGGCATGCGCCATCACACCCAGCATTGTGGGGTGTGGTACTGATTGCTGGTGGGCGAGAGTCATCACACCCAGTATCAGATCATTGTATGTGGTTACCAGGATCAAAACAGGGACCTTGTGCTTGCTAGGCAGGCACTGGAACCACTGTGCTAAATCTCTGGCCTGCAAAACTATTTTTTAACAACACAAATATTTCAAACAAGTACATCTACTCATGTGTTGGCTGTTTATTTTCTACTAAGCACATATAACACAAGCTTCCCAAATTCGTTGTAGGTATTGAAGAGAAAATAAAACTCATACATGTCTATAGTGTTGTTCTCATAGTTTATCTCTCTAACTTAGCTTTTATGCAAACTGGATTTTCTATATAAACCTAATTTTACCAAGAAATTATAAGTGCTAAAGAAAAGATGCCTAAGTAAAATGTCATTAACTATAAAACCATCTTCAGTAAAATGAAAATGTATCTAAATGTGTTTGTTAGTGTTGAGTGGTGGAACATTTTTGTTAAAGCCCGTATGCTTTATTTTTCTTTACATTTTTTTTCTACAGCAACTCAGCCTTTAATCTAGACCATGAAGTCTTTTGAGAACAGTTTTCTTCCTGCTTTTGATAATATAATATATTTGAGTCTTTATTGGTCCATTATATATATATATATATATATATATATATATACACACACACATCCTGATCACACTCAAAATTGAGAATTTGTACTAGTATATGATACAATTTAATTCTCATTTTTCCCATTCCCCTACCCACGTTAAAACCCCCACCGCTATACATACAAGCTCTGTTTCCTTTTTTTACTGTCACATTTTCTCTTTCACCTCGTTACTTGCCCCTACACCCCATTTTCCTTTAAATATTTTCTGTTTCACAATATATATCATGTATTGTAGAACTAATTTATATTTTCAGTTTCTCACAAAAGAGGCAATATTTTCACATATATGGCCTATTTATTTTGGTTATGAATATGTCCCAAAGGTACATCTATTTGAGTAAAAATTACTAAAATGTATCATTCATTATGGCAGAGAAATATTTCATTTTATAGAAAAACCACATCTTTGTCCAGTCTATAGTTGATAGCCATTTGGGTTGTTTTCAAGATTTAACTATCACAAACTGAGCTGATATGTACACAGGTGAACAAATGTCACTGTGATATGAATCACTTAATTCTTTCGTATACATACCAGGCAAGGAAGTAGCAGTGTCAATGAGATCTCTAATCCTAGATTTTGAGGAATCTCCATACTGATCTGCAGAGTGGTCACAACAGTGTCCAGTCCCAGCAGCAATACAGAGGTCTCTGCTAGCATTATTGCTGGTTAATTCCAAGATAGAAGCTATTCCTTCTGGAGTAAGATGGGATCTCCTTGTTGTTTTTATCTGCATCTCTAGAATACCAGTGAAGTTGAACATTTTTTTTAATATATGCTTCTTAGCTGCTTTTACAGCTTCATCTGAAAAGTGTCTGATCATTACAGATGCCCATTTTTAACTGGGTCATTAAACTTGGGGGGCTGATTTTTTTAAGCTCTTTGCATATTTGAGATAGTAGCCCTTTGTTTGAGAGAGTGCTAATATTTTTTTCCCAATTTGTGGGTTATCTTTTCTCTCTTCGGGTAGTTTCTTTCACTGTGCAGTAGCTTTTTAATAGGATGAGATCCAATTTGTTGATTCTTTCTGCTGGTTCTTGTGCTCTAGAAGTTTTGTTCATGAAGTCTTTTTCTAAGTCACTGTCTCCAAGAGTTCTGCCTAATCTGTTTTGCAGAAGGTTTAGTGTTTCTATTTTAATAGTTAGGTCTCTAATCCACTTTGATTTTACTTTAGTACATGGTAAAAGAGAGAGATGTAGCTTTAGCCTTTGGCAGGTTAAAGCCCAGTTTTCCAGCACCATTTGTTAAAGAGGTTGTCTTTCCTCCATTGAGAATATTTGGTTCCTTTATCAAAGATGAGGTGGCTTAGTGTATCTGAAGTTGATTCTGGATCTTCTAATCTATTCCACTGATCCTCACGTCTGTTGCTTTGCCTGAGTAACAGTGGCTTTGCAGTATAGTTTCAATTTAGGGATTACATAACCCCTATCACATCCTTGTTGCCTAGAATTGCTTTTGCTATTGTGGTTCCAGATGAATTTTTGGATTATTTTCTCTCAATTTATAAAATATGCTGTTGGGATTTCAATCATATTTTTTGAATCTATACAGTAATTGTGGGAGTATAGCCATTTTGACAATACTAGTTCTTCCTATCCAGCAATAAAGGATCTTTCCATTTTTGGGATATCCCTTTCAATCTCCTTTTTCAGTGTTGTAGTTTTCAGAGTAGAGGTCTTTCACTCCTTTGTTAGGTTGATTCCTAGATATTTCATTTTTGGGGGATGGTATTGTGAAAGGGATTGACACCTCAATTTCTCTCTCAGTGAGTGTGTTATTTGTTTATAAAAAGGCTATTGACTGAGCATTGATCTTGTATCCCGCTACTTAACTAAATTTGCTGATTAAGTCTAACAGTCTTTTGGTTGAGTTTTTAGGATCCCCTACATGGAGTGTCATGCTATCACCAAATGACAGATTAACTTCTTCCCTTCTTATCCTTATTCCTTTTTTTTTAACTTACATTTTTTTTTTACTTTTTTTACTTAATTGATGTGGCTGTTTCCAGCACTACATTGAACAGGGGTGGTGATACTGGATATCCTTGTCTTGTTCCTGATCTATGTGTGAATAGTTTCAGTTTTTGACCATTTAGAATGATACTGGTTGTTGGTTTCTCATAAATAGCTTTCATTAGGTTGAGTTATCCATTTATTCCAATTTTCTATAGGCTTTTGATCATGTATGGCTACTGGATTATGTTGAATGCTTTTTCTGTATCTATTGGGATGAACATATGGTTTTTGTCCTTGAGTTTGTTTATATAGAGTATTACATTCTTTGATTTATGGATGTTGATCCATCCTTGCATCCCAGGGATGAATCCAACTCGGTCAGGGGGTGTGATCTTGATGATTCTCTTCTAACTTTTGGGTGTTTGCCTTTCCATTTACATCTCATACTTCCTTTTTCATTTAAACATTTGTCTCTTGCCAATCACAGTGGTACACACCTGTAATTCCAGCACTGGGGAGGCTGATGCAGGAACATTACTGCGAGTTTGAGGTCAGTCTGAGCTACAGTGAGTTCAAGGACAGCATAAATTACACAGTGAGACCCTGTCTCAAATTAATAATAATAATAATAATAATAATAATAATAATAATAAACATTTGCTTTTCACCCAATTTAAATGGGTATGATTTTTATTAGAAACAGATTATAAATTCTAAGCTTATAACTATCTCATTGATTGAATATATATTTGATAATATATATATATACATACAAATAGTATATATATATTGATTATATATATATTTTGATCATATATATATATATGCACAAATCTATGTATGTATATGAATTTTGAGAGCCCATGAGTGATGAAGGGACCCAAGGAGGTTTCTTTCCACAATGTGCTAGATCATTGTCCCTCAAATTACTAATACTTATGGCTAGTATTTGTACTGTAAGAAAAACTATATTGCACATCACAATTACTAGCAAAATGTTTACTTTTGTATAAAACACAAATTAAGAAAAAATATTGAATGAGCTGAAAGTATTTTAGGAATGTAATGTTATTATATTCCAAACACAACTATGAGAGATTAGCTTCTTAAGAGAAAAATGCTATAGAGTTTTATATAAGACAACTTTGTCCACTAATAGAACCTGATATCAAGACCTTTCAGGACACTTGGCAAGTGCTGTACCCCATCAGGACCACTTCCTTTTCTGAGTCTAGCTCTTTCTAAACTAAATTATTGTAAAAAAATATAATCATTTATAATCCATAACTTTTATGTAAAATGATTTAACCATTAAATACATAATCTGCATATTGGAGTCTTTCCTTCTGTTTTCAAAAATACTTGAATAATACTCTGTGCTTAGTAGATTGGGTTGCAATAGTTATTCATTGACTTTGTGTTTTATAAATGTGTTCACTGATATCACAAGACGTTTTTCTATCATAGTAGAAATTCTCCTCTAATATCCTCTAAATGGACAAAATCACCTCTAAATTGATATCCAGAGAGAGAAGTATAGAAACTAAGTACAGATGGGTGGCAAGATAGACAGCAGATTAATAGAAGATAAAGGAAATAAAATTTGCAGCCACCCACAGTCTGAAAAATAACTGTAGTTAAGTGATAGAACATGGAAAACATCACATTACTGTGATCCGTCTATGCAAAATGTTTTATTCTATGAAAAAAGTACTTTGGTATTTTAAAAACCCTTACCTTGGTATGCATTAGTCACTGCTTGAAAAATAGTATTTTATAAGAAATATTTCACTACATAACAATTAGAGCTAGTCAAAGGATATACCCGCCTCTATCAGAAAGGATTTTCAAACATAGCGTATTCTTGAGACAGAAAAATGAAATAAGTCTGTGTACACAGCCACAGTGTTGAAGTGTCCTGCCTCATCTTTGAGTATAAACTTTCACTGACTATCTTTTAACTAATCTCTATCCTAAATGCCAGCAACAGGATAGTATGTAGATTCGTCTCCAAGGGTTAAGGAAGGAAATAGAATTAAGACTATGATTGCAGTGCCCTGTGCTAAGTTTTTGGTGGTGGGTACTATGGAAACAGAGACACAGGTTTGTGTGGTGAGTCAAAGGGTTAAAGAGAAGGTCAGCAAAGACTTTCTGGTGGAGGATAATGAGAAGCAAGTCAGGGTGAAGAGGAAGTGGGTCACAGGAAAGATGGTAGTAGGTACAAATGTGTGAAAGTGAATAGAATGACACCTGACAGTCACATAGGATCGAAGATATGGAGAGAGAGTGAGAAATGAGAGCAGAGTATGAATTAGACTTCAGGGCTTGTGACATCGTGGGATGATTTTAAATAAGGGAACAAGATAATTGTGGAAAAATTACAAAGACAGAGAAAGGGACAAGGGATTCTTGACTTATGGGATCAATTCATTCCTGAGGGCTGGCTGTAACTGTACTTGTTCCGTGGAAGGCTTACTCTCCGCGTTCCACGTCTCCCTCCTGTACACAGGCAGATCTCAGTGTGCTTGGAGAGACAGGGGCCCAGAATCTCTCAATTAGCCCCACCCAGGAAACAAGGCAGTAATGTTCTCTCCAGAGCTCTTTAAGGGTTACATCTCTAACTGAGACCATCTGGACATACAAGCCGCCACCATTATGGCTGTAACTGAAGACTTAGGTTCTAAGTTAAAATTAAAATTCCTACTGTAAGCCTAGTTCTTCGTAGCTCATGCTGGTTGTAACTTGAGGGCCACTGTATAAGCACACATATTAGCTTGGGTGCTTAGATGTGTGGTGGAGAGCAAAGGGGCACTGTGAAATGTTATGTGCTTTAGAAAGATTAAAACAAATGCTGGGCATGGTGGCTCATGCCTGTATCCCCAGCACTGAGGAGGCAGAGGCAGGAGGACTGCCGAGTTTAAAGCTTGCCTGAATTACCTAGTGAGCTCAGGGCCATGCTGAGCTACAAAGCGAGACCCTGTCTCAAAATATATAAATAGATAATTAAATAAAATTAATAAAAAGATTAAGTGACACTAACTTTGAGCAAAGCCTTCCCATCAAAAGAGAAATGTGACAAGGCAGTGAATAAAGATAAATGGTTAGAAAAGAATAGGCTATTGCTCGATCAAGAAAAATGAAAACAAAAATCCGTGAGTGAAGGTTACATGCAGTTAGTCATTTTTCAGAAATAGGTTGTTAATATTTAAGATGGCAGGATTCACACACAGCATACCCGAGTGCCTATGACAGGTTCACGGTGTTTTGTGCATGGAGGCTGCGGATAACACACAAGGAACAGTGGGGGCCTAAGAATGCGGTGGCCCTGGGAATAATCGAGACCACAGATTACTGCACAAATACAGGTCTCATCTGGGACCGTGGTCTGTCCCATTTTCGCAGAGCCTGAGGTACTTCCTCTTGAACATGTATATCATTTTCACTAATTTATTCATCAGCCTTTTGGGATATTGATGCACAAACTGTTTCAAAGAATATTCTGTGAAGAAGTGCGAGATAGGGCCGGAGGGTTAGCTCAGTGGTTCTGGCGCCTGCCTCGCAAGCGCAAGGTCCTGAGTTCGATCCCCGGTAACCACATACAATGCTCGACGTGGAGACTCACGCCCACCAGCAATCAACCAGCAATCAGCACCACATACCACAGTGCTGGGCGTGGTGGCTCACACCTGTAATCCCAGCACTCGGGAGGCAGAGACAGGAGGATTGCTGAGTTCGAGGCTTGTGTGGGCTACATAGTGAGCTCAGAGCCAGCCTGAACTACAAAGCCAGACCCTGACTCAAAAAAAAAAAAAAAAAAAAAAAAAAAAAAGAAGTGCGAGATATAAGCATATTGATTTTGTGACTACAGGTAGCCCAGGCAGGCCTGGCAGCACCTGTGTCTCAGGTGGAGTCAGGTTTCATAGTGTTTACCTGGCGTCTTTATTCCTGCGGAGGTGGATCAGCACTTTGTACCTAACAGCTTCCTTTACTATCTAAGCACTTTGAACTTCCCTTCACAGTCAAGCCAATTACCTACGTCTAAGTCATGTGAAGGAGTCTGAAGATATTCTATTTACTGTAAGGCAAAGAGCCAAAAGAAAATCATTCCTCTTGATCCCAAGCATATATCTCTGTTGCATGTCATTAACACAAAGCAGGTGGGATGTCGTCAGCACAAACAAGAGTGAGCTTCGCCAGGCTTGTAACAAAGTGCCTTCCGTCTTCCCCCTGGGCCCTCCCAGGGCGCCCCCTAGAGTTTTTCATTCCCTGCTTCTGTCCTGGCGTGGACCGCTGCGTGTCCTGTGATTTTCTCATTAGGTGAATGAGCTGCCGGAAGGAAGGGTCATGCGTCCTTGGACAAATGTGACCTTCTAGGTGCAAATGTTAAAATAGCTCTAAATGGTGAGGTTGTAGAAAATAATTATTACCATTTTTTTGTACATTACCTTTATAAGTAATTGTTCGATTCTGGATGGAAACTATGATTTTTTTTAAGTTAGTGAATGTTGGAGTTATGTATTAACTTACTGGAAAAAATCAAAATTTCTAACCAAAGTATAATACACCTATATGTAATAAATATCAGTGTATTTAATGTATAAATGAAATACAAGCCAGGCGTGGTGGCTCATGCCTGTAATCCCAGCACTTGGGAGGCAGAAGCGGGAGGATCGCTGAGTTCAAGGCTTGACTGGGCTACATAGTGAGCTCAGAGCCAGCCTGAACTACAAAGTGAGACCGTCTCAAAAAAAATAAAAATACAAGTTGATGTTTACCTATAGTTATGTATATAAAAATGCATGTAGTTGTATGTAGTTTTGTAAGTATCTGTCACCATTCGTTTAATTATGCTTTTCTTTCTCTTAGTCTAGGAAATAACGACAAGTGTAACTAACAAGATTATATAAAATAGCACATCCTATTGAGATATCCTATGAGATGTGAATTAAGTCAGTCAATTCTCAGTTATTCACTTGGTAACATTTTCAGCTTAATGCATTTCATCATTAAAATAAATATTTGATCTTCATAAGTTATAAATTAGCTGATGGAAAATTTGGATGTTTGAATCCAATACTGAAAAACGTATTTATATTTTATTTGCATGCATGAGGTTTGTGACAAACCACAAATCAAAATAAGAAAAGTTATGTTTTTGTGGAACATAGTTACTTTTCTCTCAGGGAAATGTTAACACCTAGGCATTTATTACAAATGTTTAATTATTACTAATGTTATTACTAATGTTATTTTATATTCCTAACAATTCATGTAATTAGTTTTGTGTAATTTGAACCAGATTATTTGTTATATTCTATGGATGTATTCTATTCCTTTCCATCAAGGTGAAAAAGTACTTTCAAATAGAATCTTTGTATATAATCTGTATAGCTCAAGCATTTATTTATCAGAATTATGGGAGTCAGATATGTTCCATGCAATTCTTATGTAAATGTAATTGATATCACTTCAAAACTTGTTTAAATGTTCATTAGATTTACAAAAAGTATATCTATTGGTATAAAACAATCTGGAAAGATATATTTGTACTTAGCATTTGGTACCTAACATTATGGCATCTAATTGGAAAAGATTTCATAGAATGTAATTATTTGAAAGATTTTTCAACATCAAGAAAACATTAAAATACACCATCAGAGATATCCTTGAACCTCAAGTTAACAGTTGTTGAAGAAATTAGAATTTAGCTAATGATCACCTGTCACAGTTAACATATTTAATTTATGATTTAATTAATTGGTACATTTAAATTACAGAGAACAATTGTATTTTAGAAAGAAAAAAATTCTTCTTTTACTGACTTAATATGCTTTAATACTAAAAATCAATAATTCCTTTTTTAGAGTAGTTTAATGGAATTAAACTGAATTTTCTAAAACTGCTAATTTCTAGTTGAACAATAATTTTTCCATGATTAAATTACCCTAATCCTTTTCATAGATATATGATCAATATGCTGCACAAAAAATTCCCGAAACATTTCTGTGATTCGCTTAGTAATAGCTATCATGTATTGAGGATTATCACAATACTCCAAGATCATGATTACATTAATTGCCTCTGTTTGAGAAAAATGACACAGTTTTGAATAATTTTAAAATACAATGAAAATTATACAGAAAATACTTTATATATAATTTTTATGTGTAAGTGATCTTGATTCAATCAATATGTTACTGTAACTGGGACAAAAATAAAACCTTGTTCAGTTACTGGAAACACTAAGGAATAGTAGAGCAATTCATATGTGCCCAGGCCATGTAATTTTTAAATGCTTAGTTTTCTGAAATATTGTCTATAAATTAAAAACTATAATGCTAATTGATATTTTGCCATTAGACCAATAGAAACAATTTAAATTACTATAAAATACTGAATGTTTATTATCTATATTTCTGGAACATAATGACCTTTGTAATAGCCTAATATTGTATTTCTCAGGACCCTCATGGTCATAATTATTATTCCTAAACTTAGACACTAAAAAATGTCTTCTCTTCCCAAACATTGTTGTTTTGATTCTTAATTGCATTAGGAGAAGATAAACTGAGATGACCTGTGTAATACTGAAGATCTTTTGTTTTTGTTTTTGATTATGGTTTTGTTTACTGAGACATGGTCCCACTATGCCATCAAAATTGGCCTTCAACTAGCTGTCCTCCTTCCTCAGCTTTCCTGGTGCTGGGATTATAGGTGTGCACCACTAAGCCTGCCCCTGTTGGTTTTAGTGGTACAATTTCAAGCTACCATTTTATAAAAGGAGATCTTACTGATATGTCCAATTTATAGCCCAGTCCTCTTGCTATACTGACAAAATAAGATGAATAATAAAGCCAACAAAACTAACAGACATTCATGTAAACACTTAGTGGAAACATCTTCCTATATTTAGATTAATATCTCTCTTAATTTCAAAATGAAATAGAAACTATGAGAACATGAGCTAAGAGACCGAATATCTTGAGCATATTTATAATACAATTATTTTCATGCTATAAACACATTTATAATTACAATATCTCACCCACATATGAGTGTATATATAAGTAGAATGTTTTAACAATGATGCATGTATTGCCTTAATAAAGATTAAATTTTCTATTTAGTTCAGTACCTGATTTCTGCTATAAGAGCAACTCTGTTTCCATGTAAGGTGTGGTATTGGGGAGGCTGGGAGAACCCAGTGATGGCACGCATTTTTACACGTTCACTGGAGGATGAAAGAACGTTTGCCGTGGCCTGTGTACTCTTTCCTCAAAAATGGAGGAGACTAATGTTCAAGAAATGTGCTCTTTTCCCTGATTTTTTTACCTTTTGTTACAAGGAATAGAAAACATGTGTTATCTCTCCTTTGGAAAACAATATTAAATATGCTGGACGACAGGAGGACTGCTCAGAAATCTAATGCTCTGTCAGTGACATTTTATCCCTACTTCAGTTTTTGTGAAAGTTGAGCTTGTTTCAAATGAATGAACCGATCAGTTAATTATGCTTACAACTAGATTCAGATAATTCCAAGTGTAGATTACATAACATAATCATCTGTGGGAGTTATCTTTGATGACACTATGGAAAATACTTAATTTTCCTGAGTTTTCATTATAAATTCTTTTTTTAATTGAATTATTTATTGGTACAATTTATATTCATCTCAAAATCACATATAACATTGGGAAGTTTGTACCAGTATATGCCACAAGTTAATTCTCATTTTTACCCATATCCCTACCCACTCCCCCCTCCTCCCCCCTTATACATGCTCTTTTATTTTCTTTCTGTATCATATTTATTCCTTCCCCTCATCACATTCCCACACCAAGTTTCCTATAGAAATATTCCACTATAAAAGCTGTCCTACTTTCTAGAACTCATTTGCATCTACAGGTGTTCATGCCAGAGAGAAGATCCGGAAATTGTCTATCTGTGATCTATTGATTTCACTTATTAGTATATCCTCCAGATGTCTCCATTTGCACCTAAATGGATC